>JAZDUA010001462.1:0-68446 GCA_038098605.1 Gryllus longicercus | reverse complement strand
ACTACTGCGACTACTGCGACTACTGCGACTACGGCGACTACACCCACTACTGCGACTACTGCGACTACTGCGACTACTGCGACTACAACGACTACGAAAACTACTGCGACTAGTGCGACTACTGCGACTAGTGCGACTACTGGGACTAGTGCGACTACTGCGACTAGTGCGACTACAACGACAATTGCGACTACTGCGACTAGAGCGACTACTGCGACTAGTGCGACTACTGCGACTAGTGCGACTACTGCGACTAGTGCGACTAGTGCGACTACTGCGACTACTGCGACTACTGCGTTACTGCGACTACTGCGACCTCTGCGACTACTGCGACTACTGCGACTAGTGCGACTACTGCGACTACGGCGACTACTGCGACTACTGCGACTATTGCGACTACTGGGACTACTGCGACTACTGCGACTACTGCGACTACTGCGACTACTGCGACTACTGCGACTACTGCGACTAATGCGACTCCTGCAACTACTGCGACTACTGCGACTACTGCGACTACTGCGACTACTGCGACTACTGCGACCTCTGCGACTACTGCGACTACTGCGACTACGGCGACTACTGCGACTACTGCGACTACTGCGACTACTGCGACTACTGCGACTACGGCGACTACTGCGACTACTGCGACTACTGCGACTACTGCGACTACTGCGAATTCTGCGACTACGGCGACTACTCCCACTACTGCGACTACTGCGATTACTGCGACTACAACGACTACGGAAACTACTGCGACTAGTGCGACTACTGCGACTAGTGCGACTACTGGGACTAGTGCGACTACTGCGACTAGTGCGACTAGTGCGACTACTGCGACTACAGCGACTACTGCGTTACTGCGACTACTGCGACCTCTGCGACTACTGCGACTACTGCGACTACTGCGACTACAACGACTACGGAAACTATTGCGACTAGTGCGACTTCTGCGACTAGTGCGACTACTGGGACTAGTGCGACTACTGCGACTAGTGCGACTACAATGACAAGTGCGACTACTGCGACTAGAGCGACTACTGCGACTAGTGCGACTATTGCGACTAGTGCGACTACTGCGACTAGTGCGACTAGTGCGACTACTGCGACTACTGCGACTACTGCGTTATGCGACTACTGCGACCTCTGCGACTACTGCGACTACTGCGACTAGTGCGACTACTGCGACTACTGCGACTACTGCGACTACGGCGACTACTGCGACTAGTGCGACTACTGCGACTACTGCGACTACTGCGACTACTGCGACTACTGCGACTAGTGCGCCTACTGCGACTACTGCAATTACTGTGACTACTGCGACTACTGCGACTACTGCGACTACTGCGACTACTGCGGCTACGGCGACTACTGCGACTACGGCGACTACTGCGACTACTGCGGCTACTGCGACTACTGCGACTACTGCGACTACGGCGACTACGGCGACTACTGCGACTACTGCGACTACTGCGACTACTGCGACTACTGCAACTACTGCGACTACTGCGACTAGTGCGACTACTGCGACTAGTGCGACTAGTGCGACTACTGCGACTACTGCGACTACTGCGACTACTGCGACTACTGCGACTACTGCGACTACTGCGACTACTGCGACTACAACGACTACGGAAACTACTGCGACTAGTGCGACTACTGTGACTAGTGCGACTACTGGGACTAGTGCGACTACTGCGACTAGTGCGACTACAACGACAAGTGCGACTACTGCGACTAGAGCGACTACTGCGACTAGTGCGACTACTGCGACTAGTGCGACTACTGCGACTAGTGCGACTAGTGCGACTACTGCGACTACTGCGACTACTGCGTTACTGCGACTACTGCGACCTCTGCGACTACTGCGACTACTGCGACTAGTGCGACTACTGCGACTACTGCGACTACTGCGACTACTGCGACTATTGCGACTACTGGGACTACTGCGACTACTGCGACTACTGCGACTAATGCGACTACTGCGACTATCGCGACTACTGCGACTACTGCAACTACTGCGACTACTGCGACTACTGCGACTACTGCGACTACTGCGACTATTGCGACCTCGGCGACTACTGCGACTACTACGACTACGGCGACTACTGCGACTACTGCGACTACTGCGACTACTGCGACTACGGCGACTACTGCGACTACTGCGACTACTGCGACTACTGCGACTACTGCGACTACTGCGACTACGGCGACTACTCCTACTACTGCGACTACTGCGACTACTGCGACTACTGCGACTACAACGACTACGGAAACTACTGCGACTAGTGCGACTACTGCGACTAGTGCGACTACTGGGACTAGTGCGACTACTGCGACTAGTGCGACTACAATGACAAGTGCGACTACTGCGACTAGAGCGACTACTGCGACTAGTGCGACTACTGCGACTACTGCGACTACTGCGACTAGTGCGACTAGTGCGACTACTGCGACTACTGCGACTACTGCGTTACTGCGACTACTGCAACCTCTGCGACTACTGCGACTACTGCAACTACAACGACTACGGAAACTATTGCGACTAGTGCGACTACTGCGACTAGTGCGTCTACTGGGACAAGTGCGACTACTGCGACTAGTGCGACTACAACGACAAGTGCGGCTACTGCGACTAGAGCGACTACTGCGAGTAGTGCGACTATTGCGACTACTGCGACTACTGCGACTAGTGCGACTAGTGCGACTACTGCGACTACTGCGACTACTGCGTTATGCGACTACTGCGACCTCTGCGACTACTGCGACTGCTGCGACTAGTGCGACTACTGCGACTACTGCGACTACTGCGACTACGGCGACTACTGCGACTAGTGCGACTACTGCGACTACTGCGACTACTGCGACTAATGCGACTACTGCGACTAGTTTGCCTACTGCGACTACTGCGATTACTGCGACTACTGCGACTACTGCGTCTACTGCGACTACTGCGACTACTGCGGCTACGGCGACTACTGCGACTACGGCGACTACTGCGACTACTGCGACTACTGCGACTACTGCGACTACTGCGACTACGGCGACTACGGCGACTACTGCGACTACTGCGACTACTGCGACTACTGCGACTACTGCAACTACTGCGACTACTGCGACTAGTGCGACTACTGCGACTAGTGCGACTAGTGCGACTACTGCGACTACTGCGACTACTGCGACTACTGCGACTACTGCGACTAATGCGACTTCTGCGACTACTGCGACTACTGCGACTACGGCGACTACTGCGACTACTGCGACTACTGCGACTACTGCGACTACTGCGGCTACGGCGACTACTGCGACTACTGCGACTACTGCGACTACTGCGACTACTGCGACTACTGCGACTACGGCGACTACGGCGACTACTGCGACTACTGCGACTACTGCGACTACTGCGACTACTCGACTACTGCGACTACTGCGACTACTGCGACTACTGCGACTACTGCGACTACTGCGACTACTGCGACGACTGCGACTACTGCGACTACTGCGACTACTGCGACTACTGCGACTACTGCGACTACGGCGACTACTGCGACTACTGCGACTACTGCGACTACTGCGACTACTGCGACTACTGCGACTACTGCGACTAAGGGCGACTACTGCGACTACTGCGACTACTGCGACTACTGCGACTACTGCGACTACGGCGACTACTGCCACTACTGCCACTACTGCGACTACTGCGACTACTGCGACTACAACGACTACGGAAACTACTGCGACTAGTGCGACTACTGGGACTAGTGCGACTACTGGGACTAGTGCGACTACTGCGACTAGTGCGACTAGTTCGACTACTGCGACTACTGCGACTACTGCGTTACTGGGACTACTGCGTTCTCTGCGACTACTGCGACTACTGCGACTAGTGCGACTAGTGCGACTACTGCGACTACTGCGACTACTGCGACTACTGCGACTACTGCGACTACTGCGACTACTGCGACTACTGCGACTACTGCGACTACAACGACTACGGAAACTACAACGACTACGGAAACTACTGCGACTAGTGCGACTACTGCGACTAGTGCGACTACTGGGACTAGTGCGACTACTGCGACTAGTGCGACTACAACGACAAAGTGCGACTACTGCGACTAGAGCGACTACTGCGACTAGTGCGTCTACTGCGACTAGTGCGACTACTGCGACTACTGCGACTACTGCGACTACTGCGACTAGTGCGCCTACTGCGACTACTGCGATTACTGCGACTACTGCGACTACTGCGATTACTGCGACTACTGCGGCTACGGCGACTACTGCGACTACGGTGACTACTGCGACTACTGCGACTACTGCGACTACTGCGACTATTGCGACTACTGCGACTAGTGCGACTTGTGCGACTACTGCGACTACTGCGACTACTGCGACTACTGCGACTACTGCGACTACTGCGACTACTGCAACTACTGCGACTACTGCGACTACTGCGACTACTGCGACTACTGCGACAACTGCAACTACTGCGACTACTGGGACTACTGCGACTACTGCGACTACTGCGACTACTGCGACCTCTGCGACTACTGCGACTACGGCGACTACTGCGACTACTGCGACTACTGCGACTACTGCGACTACTGCGACTACTGCGACTACGGCGACTACTGCGACTACTGCGACTACTGCGACTACTGCGACTACTGCGACTACGGCGACTACTGCCACTACTGCGACTATTGCGACTACTGCGACTACTGCGACTACAACGACTACGGTAACTACTTCGACTAGTGCGACTACTGCGACTAGTGCGACTACAGCGACAAGTGCGACTACTGCGACTAGAGCGACTACTGCCACTAGTGCGACTAGTGCGACTACTGCGACTAGTGCGACTAGTGCGACTACTGCGACTACTGCGACTACTGCGTTACTGCGACTACTGCGACCTCTGCGACTACTGCAACTACTGCGACTAATGCGACTACAACGACTACGGAAACTACTGCGACTAGTGCGACTACTGCGACTTGTGCGACTACTGGGACTAGTGCGACTACTGCGACTAGTGCGACTACAACGACAAGTGCGACTACTGCGACTAGAGCGACTTCTGCGACTAGTGCGACTACTGCGACTAGTGCGACTACTGTGACTATTTCGACTAGTGCGACTACTGCGACTACTGCGACTACTGCGTTACTGCGACTACTGCGACCTCTGCGACTACTGTGACTACTGCGACTAGTGCGATTACTGCGACTACTGCGACTACTGCGACTACTGCGACTACTGCGACTACTGCGACTACTGCGACTACTGCGACTAGTGCGACTACTGCGACTACTGCGACTACTGCGACTACTGCGACTACTGCGACTACTGCGACTAGTGCGGCTACGGCGACTACTGCGACTACGGCGACTACAGCGACTACTGGGACTACTGCGACTACTGCGACTACTGCGACTACTGCGACTACGGCGACTACGGCGACTACTGCGACTACTGCGACTACTTCGACTACTGCGACTACTGCGACTAGTGCGACTACTGCGACTAGTGCGACTACTGCGACTAGTGCGACTACTGCGACTAGTGCGACTACTGCGACTAGTGCGACTACTGCGACTAGTGCGACTACTGCGACTACTGCGACAAATGCGACTAGTGCGACTCCTGCGACTAGTGCGACTACTGCGACTACTGCGACTACTGCGACTAGTGCGACTACTGCGACTACTGCGACTACTGCGACTACTGTGACTACTGCGACTACGGCGATTACGGCGACTACTGCGACTACTGCGACTACTGCGACTACTGCGACTACTGCGACTACTGCGACTACTGCGAATACAACGACATTGGAAACTACAACGACTACGGAAACTACTGCGACTAGTGCGACTACTGCGACTAGTGCGACTACTGGGACTAGTGCGACTACTGCGACTAGTGCGACTACAACGACAAGTGCGACTACTGCGACTAGAGCGACTACTGCGACTAGTGCGTCTACTGCGACTAGTGCGACTACTGCGACTACTGCCACTACTGCGACTACTACGACTACTGCGACTAGTGCGCCTACTGCGACTACTGCGATTACTGCGACTTTGCGACTACTGCGACTACTGCGACTACTGCGGCTACGGCGACTACTGCGACTACGGCGACTACTGCGACTACTGCGACTACTGCGACTACTGCGACTACTGCGACTACTGCGACTACGGCGACTACGGCGACTACTGCGACTACTGCGACTACTGCGACTACTGCGACTACTGCGACTACTGCGACTACTGCGACTAGTGCGACTACTGCGACTAGTGCGACTAGTGCGACTACTGCGACTACTGCGACTACTGCGACTACTGCGACTACTACGACTACTGCGACTACTGCGACTACTTCAACTACTGCGACTACTGCGACTACTGCGACTACTGCGACTACTGCGACTACTGCGACTACTGGGACTACTGCGACTACTGCGACTACTGCGATTACTGCGACTACTGCGACTACTGCGACTACTGCAACTACTGCGACTACTGCGACTACTGCGACTACTGCGACTACTGCGACTACTGCGACTACTGCGACTACTGCGACCTCTGCGACTACTGCGACTACTGCGACTACGGCGACTACTGCGACTACTGCGACTACTGCGACTACTGCGACTACTGCGACTTACTGCGACTACTGCGACTACGGCGACTACTGCGACTACTGCGACTACTGCGACTACTGCGACTACTGCGACTACGGCGACTACTGCCACTACTGCGACTACTGCGACTACAACGACTACGGTAACTACTTCGAATAGTGCGACTACTGCGACTAGTGCGACTACAGCGACAAGTGAGACTACTGCGACTAGAGCGACTACTGCCACTAGTGCGACTACTGCGACTAGTGCGACTACTGCGACTAGTGCGACTAGTGCGACTACTGCGACTACTGCGACTATTGCGACTACTGCGACTACTGCGACTACTGCGACTACTGCGACTACTGCGACTACTGCGACTACTGCGACTACTGCGACTACTGCGACTACTGCGACTACTGCGACTACTGCGACTACTGCGACTACGGCGCCTACTGCCACTACTGCGACTACTGCGACTACTGCGACTACTGCGATTACTGCGACTACAACGACTACGGTATCTACTGCGACTAGTGCGACTACTGCGACTAGTGCGACTACTGCGACTAGTGCGACTACTGGGACTAGTGCGACTACTGCGACTAGTGCGACTAGTTCGACTACTGCGACTACTGCAACTACTGCGTTACTGCGACTACTGCGTTCTCTGCGACTACTGCGACTACTGCGACTAGTGCGACTAGTGCGACTACTGCGACTACTGCGACTACTGCGACTACTGCGACTACTGCGACTACTGCGACTACTGCGACTACTGCGACTACTGCGACTACTGCGACTACTGCGACTACTGCGACTACAACGACTACGGAAACTACAACGACTACGGAAACTACAACGACTACGGAAACTACTGCGACTAGTGCGACTACTGCGACTAGTGCGACTACTGGGACTAGTGCGACTACTGCGACTAGTGCGACTACAACGACAAAGTGCGACTACTGCGGACTAGAGCGACTACTGCGACTAGTGCGTCTACTGCGACTAGTGCGACTACTGCGACTACTGCGACTACTGCGACTACTGCGACTAGTGCGCCTACTGCGACTACTGCGATTACTGCGACTACTGCGACTACTGCGATTACTGCGACTACTGCGGCTACGGCGACTACTGCGACTACGGTGACTACTGCGACTACTGCGACTACTGCGACTACTGCGACTATTGCGACTACTGCGACTAGTGCGACTTGTGCGACTACTGCGACTACTGCGACTACTGCGACTACTGCGACTACTGCGACTACTGCGACTACTGCGACTACTGCAACTACTGCGACTACTGCGACTACTGCGACTACTGCGACTACTGCGACAACTGCAACTACTGCGACTACTGGGACTACTGCGACTACTGCGACTACTGCGACTACTGCGACCTCTGCGACTACTGCGACTACGGCGCCTACTGCGACTACTGCGACTACTGCGACTACTGCGACTACTGCGACTACTGCGACTACTGCGACTACTGCGACTACTGCGACTACTGCGACTACTGCGACTACTGCGACTACGGCGACTACTGACACTACTGCGACTACTGCGACTACTGCGACTACTGCGACTACAACGACTACGGTAACTACTTCGACTAGTGCGACTACTGCGACTAGTGCGACTACAGCGACAAGTGCGACTACTGCGACTAGAGCGACTACTGCCACTAGTGCGACTAGTGCGACTACTGCGACTAGTGCGACTAGTGCGATTACTGCGACTACTGCGACTACTGCGACTACTGCGACTACTGCGACTACTGCGACTACTGCGACTAGTGCGACTACTGCGACTACTGCGACTACTGCGACTACTGCGACTACTGCGACTAGTGCGGCTACGGCGACTACTGCGACTACGGCGACTACAGCGACTACTGGGACTACTGCGACTACTGCGACTACTGCGACTACTGCGACTACGGCGACTACGGCGACTACTGCGACTACTGCGACTACTGCGACTACTGCGACTACTGCGACTAGTGCGACTACTGCGACTAGTGCGACTACTGCGACTAGTGCGACTACTGCGACTACTGCGACTACTGCGACTACTGCGACTACTGCGACTACTGCGACTACTGCGACTACGGCGACTACTGCCACTACTGCGACTACTGCGACTACTGCGATTACTGCGACTACTGCGATTACTGCGACTACAACGACTACGGTAACTACTGCGACTAGTGCGACTACTGCGACTAGTGCGACTACTGGGACTCGTGCGACTACTGCGACTAGTGCGACTACAGCGACAAGTGCGACTAGTGCGACTAGAGCGACTAGTGCAACTAGTGCGACTACTGCGACTAGTGCGACTACTGCGACTAGTGCGACTAGTGCGACTACTGCGACTACTGCGACTACTGCGACTACTGCGACTACTGCGACTACTGCGACTACTGCGACTACTGCGACTACTGCGACTACTGCGACTACTGCGACTACTGCGACTACTGCGACTACTGCGACTACAGCGACTACTGCGACTACTGCGACTACTGCGACTACTGTGACTACTGCGACTACTGCGACTACTAGGACTACTGCGACTACTGCGACTATTGCGACTACTGCGACTACTGCGACTACTGCGACTACTGCGACTAGTGCGACTACTGCGACTACTGCGACTACTGCGACTAGTGCGACTACTGCGACTAGTGCGACTACTGGGACTAGTGCGACTACTGCGACTAGTGCGACTACAACCACAAGTGCGACTTCTGCGACTAGAGCGACTACTGCGACTAGTGCGACTACTGCGACTAGTGCGACTACTGCGACTAGTGCGACTAGTGCGACTACTGCGACTACTGCGACTACTGCGTTACTGCGACTACTGCGACCTCTGCGACTACTGCGACTACTGCGACTACTGCGACTACAACGACTACGGAAACTATTGCGACTAGTGCGACTACTGCGACTAGTGCGACTACTGGGACTAGTGCGACTACTGCGACTAGTGCGACTACAACGACAAGTGCGACTACTGCGACTAGAGCGACTACTGCGACTAGTGCGACTATTGCGACTAGTGCGACTACTGCGACTAGTGCGACTAGTGCGACTACTGCGACTACTGCGACTACTGCGTTATGCGACTACTGCGACCTCTGCGACTACTGCGACTACTGCGACTAGTGCGACTACTGCGACTACTGCGACTACTGCGATTACTGCGACTACTGCGACTAGTGCGACTACTGCGACTACTGCGACTACTGCGACTACTGCGACTAGTGCGCCTACTGCGACTACAGCGATTACTGCGACTACTGCGACTACTGCGACTACTGCTACTACTGCGACTACAGCGGCTACGGCGACTACTGCGACTACGGCGACTACTGCGACTACTGCGACTACTGCGACTACTGCGACTACTGCGACTACTGCGACTACGGCGACTACGGCGACTACTGCGACTACTGCGACTACTGCGACTACTGCGACTACAGCGACTACAACGACTACGGAAACTACTGCGACTAGTGCGACTACTGCGACTAGTGCGACTACTGGACTAGTGCGACTACTGCGACTAGTGCGACTACAACCACAAGTGCGACTTCTGCGACTAGAGCGACTACTGCGACTAGTGCGACTACTGCGACTAGTGCGACTACTGCGACTAGTGCGACTAGTGCGACTTACTGCGACTACTGCGACTACTGCGTTACTGCGACTACTGCGACCTCTGCGACTACTGCGACTACTGCGACTACTGCGACTACAACGACTACGGAAACTATTGCGACTAGTGCGACTACTGCGACTAGTGCGACTACTGGGACTAGTGCGACTACTGCGACTAGTGCGACTACAACGACAAGTGCGACTACTGCGACTAGAGCGACTACTGCGACTAGTGCGACTATTGCGACTAGTGCGACTACTGCGACTAGTGCGACTAGTGCGACTACTGCGACTACTGCGACTACTGCGTTATGCGACTACTGCGACCTCTGCGACTACTGCGACTACTGCGACTAGTGCGACTACTGCGACTACTGCGACTACTGCGACTACTGCGACTACTGCGACTAGTGCGACTACTGCGACTACTGCGACTACTGCGACTACTGCGACTAGTGCGCCTACTGCGACTACAGCGATTACTGCGACTACTGCGACTACTGCGACTACTGCTACTACTGCGACTACAGCGGCTACGGCGACTACTGCGACTACGGCGACTACTGCGACTACTGCGACTACTGCGACTACTGCGACTACTGCGACTACTGCGACTACGGCGACTACGGCGACTACTGCGACTACTGCGACTACTGCGACTACTGCGACTACTGCGACTACAAAGACTACGGAAACTACTGCGACTAGTGGGACTACTGTGACTAGTGCGACTACTGGGACTAGTGCGACTACTGCGACTAGTGCGACTACAACGACAAGTGCGACTACTGCGACTAGAGCGACTACTGCGACTAGTGCGACTACTGCGACTAGTGCGAATACTGCGACTAGTGCGACTAGTGCGACTACTGCGACTACTGCGACTACTGCGTTACTGCGACTACTGCGACCTCTGCGACTACTGCGATAACTGCGACTAGTGCGACTACTGCGACTACTGCGACTACTGCGACTACTGCGACTATTGCGACTACTGGGACTAGTGCGACTACTGCGACTACTGCGACTACTGCGACTACCGCGACTACTGCGACTACTGCAACTACTGCGACTACTGCGACTACTGCGACTACTGCGACTACTGCGACTACTGCGACTACTGCGACCTCTGCGACTACTGCGACTACTGCGACTACGGCGACTACGGCGACTACTGCGACTACTGCGACTACTGCGACTACTGCGACTACGGCGACTACTCCCACTACTGCGACTACTGCGACTACTGCGACTACTGCGACTACAACGACTACGGAAACTACTGCGACTAGTGCGACTACTGCGACTAGTGCGATTACTGGGACTAGTGCGACTACTGCGACTAGTGCGACTACAACGACAAGTGCGACTACTGCGACTAGAGCGACTACTGCGACTAGTGCGACTACTGCGACTAGTGCGACTACTGCGACTAGTGCGACTAGTGCGACTACTGCGACTACTGCGACTACTGCGTTACTGCGACTACTGCGACCTCTGCGACTACTGCGACTACTGCGACTAGTGCGAATACTGCGACTACGGCGACTACTGCGACTACTGCGACTATTGCGACTACTGGGACTACTGCGACTACTGCGACTACTGCGACTACTGCGACTACTGCGACTACTGCGACTACTGCAACTACTGCGACTACTGCGACTACTGCGACTACTTCGACTACAGCGACTACTGCGACTACTGCGACCTCTGCGACTACTGCGACTACTGCGACTACGGCGACTACTGCGACTACTGCGACTACTGCGACTACTGCGACTACTGCGACTACTGCGACTACTGCGACTACGGCGACTACTGCGACTACTGCGACTACTGCGACTACTGCGACTACTGCGACTACTGCGACTACTGCGACTAAGGGCGACTACTGCGACTACTGCGACTACTGCGACTACTGCGACTACTGCGACTACGGCGACTACTGCCACTACTGCCACTACTGCGACTACTGCGACTACTGCGACTACAACGACTACGGAAACTACTGCGACTAGTGCGACTACTGGACTAGTGCGACTACTGGGACTAGTGCGACTACTGCGACTAGTGCGACTAGTTCGACTACTGCGACTACTGCGACTACTGCGTTACTGGGACTACTGCGTTCTCTGCGACTACTGCGACTACTGCGACTAGTGCGACTAGTGCGACTACTGCGACTACTGCGACTACTGCGACTACTGCGACTACTGCGACTACTGCGACTACTGCGACTACTGCGACTACTGCGACTACAACGACTACGGAAACTACAACGACTACGGAAACTACTGCGACTAGTGCGACTACTGCGACTAGTGCGACTACTGGGACTAGTGCGACTACTGCGACTAGTGCGACTACAACGACAAAGTGCGACTACTGCGACTAGAGCGACTACTGCGACTAGTGCGTCTACTGCGACTAGTGCGACTACTGCGACTACTGCGACTACTGCGACTACTGCGACTAGTGCGCCTACTGCGACTACTGCGATTACTGCGACTACTGCGACTACTGCGATTACTGCGACTACTGCGGCTACGGCGACTACTGCGACTACGGTGACTACTGCGACTACTGCGACTACTGCGACTACTGCGACTATTGCGACTACTGCGACTAGTGCGACTTGTGCGACTACTGCGACTACTGCGACTACTGCGACTACTGCGACTACTGCGACTACTGCGACTACTGCAACTACTGCGACTACTGCGACTACTGCGACTACTGCGACTACTGCGACAACTGCAACTACTGCGACTACTGGGACTACTGCGACTACTGCGACTACTGCGACTACTGCGACCTCTGCGACTACTGCGACTACGGCGACTACTGCGACTACTGCGACTACTGCGACTACTGCGACTACTGCGACTACTGCGACTACGGCGACTACTGCGACTACTGCGACTACTGCGACTACTGCGACTACTGCGACTACGGCGACTACTGCCACTACTGCGACTATTGCGACTACTGCGACTACTGCGACTACAACGACTACGGTAACTACTTCGACTAGTGCGACTACTGCGACTAGTGCGACTACAGCGACAAGTGCGACTACTGCGACTAGAGCGACTACTGCCACTAGTGCGACTAGTGCGACTACTGCGACTAGTGCGACTAGTGCGACTACTGCGACTACTGCGACTACTGCGTTACTGCGACTACTGCGACCTCTGCGACTACTGCAACTACTGCGACTAATGCGACTACAACGACTACGGAAACTACTGCGACTAGTGCGACTACTGCGACTTGTGCGACTACTGGGACTAGTGCGACTACTGCGACTAGTGCGACTACAACGACAAGTGCGACTACTGCGACTAGAGCGACTTCTGCGACTAGTGCGACTACTGCGACTAGTGCGACTACTGTGACTATTTCGACTAGTGCGACTACTGCGACTACTGCGACTACTGCGTTACTGCGACTACTGCGACCTCTGCGACTACTGTGACTACTGCGACTAGTGCGATTACTGCGACTACTGCGACTACTGCGACTACTGCGACTACTGCGACTACTGCGACTACTGCGACTAGTGCGACTACTGCGACTACTGCGACTACTGCGACTACTGCGACTACTGCGACTACTGCGACTAGTGCGGCTACGGCGACTACTGCGACTACGGCGACTACAGCGACTACTGGGACTACTGCGACTACTGCGACTACTGCGACTACTGCGACTACGGCGACTACGGCGACTACTGCGACTACTGCGACTACTTCGACTACTGCGACTACTGCGACTAGTGCGACTACTGCGACTAGTGCGACTACTGCGACTAGTGCGACTACTGCGACTAGTGCGACTACTGCGACTAGTGCGACTACTGCGACTACTGCGACTAATGCGACTAGTGCGACTCCTGCGACTAGTGCGACTACTGCGACTACTGCGACTACTGCGACTAGTGCGACTACTGCGACTACTGCGACTACTGCGACTACTGTGACTACTGCGACTACGGCGATTACGGCGACTACTGCGACTACTGCGACTACTGCGACTACTGCGACTACTGCGACTACTGCGACTACTGCGAATACAACGACATTGGAAACTACAACGACTACGGAAACTACTGCGACTAGTGCGACTACTGCGACTAGTGCGACTACTGGGACTAGTGCGACTACTGCGACTAGTGCGACTACAACGACAAGTGCGACTACTGCGACTAGAGCGACTACTGCGACTAGTGCGTCTACTGCGACTAGTGCGACTACTGCGACTACTGCCACTACTGCGACTACTACGACTACTGCGACTAGTGCGCCTACTGCGACTACTGCGATTACTGCGACTTTGCGACTACTGCGACTACTGCGACTACTGCGGCTACGGCGACTACTGCGACTACGGCGACTACTGCGACTACTGCGACTACTGCGACTACTGCGACTACTGCGACTACTGCGACTACGGCGACTACGGCGACTACTGCGACTACTGCGACTACTGCGACTACTGCGACTACTGCGACTACTGCGACTACTGCGACTAGTGCGACTACTGCGACTAGTGCGACTAGTGCGACTACTGCGACTACTGCGACTACTGCGACTACTGCGACTACTACGACTACTGCGACTACTGCGACTACTTCAACTACTGCGACTACTGCGACTACTGCGACTACTGCGACTACTGCGACTACTGCGACTACTGGGACTACTGCGACTACTGCGACTACTGCGATTACTGCGACTACTGCGACTACTGCGACTACTGCAACTACTGCGACTACTGCGACTACTGCGACTACTGCGACTACTGCGACTACTGCGACTACTGCGACTACTGCGACCTCTGCGACTACTGCGACTACTGCGACTACGGCGACTACTGCGACTACTGCGACTACTGCGACTACTGCGACTACTGCGACTACTGCGACTACTGCGACTACGGCGACTACTGCGACTACTGCGACTACTGCGACTACTGCGACTACTGCGACTACGGCGACTACTGCCACTACTGCGACTACTGCGACTACAACGACTACGGTAACTACTTCGAATAGTGCGACTACTGCGACTAGTGCGACTACAGCGACAAGTGAGACTACTGCGACTAGAGCGACTACTGCCACTAGTGCGACTACTGCGACTAGTGCGACTACTGCGACTAGTGCGACTAGTGCGACTACTGCGACTACTGCGACTATTGCGACTACTGCGACTACTGCGACTACTGCGACTACTGCGACTACTGCGACTACTGCGACTACTGCGACTACTGCGACTACTGCGACTACTGCGACTACGGCGCCTACTGCCACTACTGCGACTACTGCGACTACTGCGACTACTGCGATTACTGCGACTACAACGACTACGGTATCTACTGCGACTAGTGCGACTACTGCGACTAGTGCGACTACAACCACAAGTGCGACTTCTGCGACTAGAGCGACTACTGCGACTAGTGCGACTACTGCGACTAGTGCGACTACTGCGACTAGTGCGACTAGTGCGACTACTGCGACTACTGCGACTACTGCGTTAATGCGACTACTGCGACCTCTGCGACTACTGCGACTACTGCGACTACAACGACTACGGAAACTATTGCGACTAGTGCGACTACTGCGACTAGTGCGACTACTGGGACTAGTGCGACTACTGCGACTAGTGCGACTACAACGACAAGTGCGACTACTGCGACTAGAGCGACTACTGCGACTAGTGCGACTATTGCGACTAGTGCGACTACTGCGACTAGTGCGACTACTGCGACTACTGCGACTACTGCGACTACTGCGACTACTGCGACTAGTGCGACTACTGCGACTACTGCGACTACTGCGACTACTGCGACTACTGCTACTACTGCGACTACAGCGGCTATGGCGACTACTGCGACTACGGCGACTACTGCGACTACTGCGGCTACTGCGACTACTGCGACTACTGCGACTACTGCGAATACGGCGACTACGGCGACTACTGCGACTACTGCGACTACTGCGACTACTGCGACTACTGCAACTACTGCGACTACTGCGATTAGTGCGACTACTGCGACTAGTGCGACTAGTGCGACTACTGCGACTACTGCGACTACTGCGACTACTGCGACTACTGCGACTACAACGACTATGGAAACTACTGCGACTAGTGGGACTTCTGTGACTAGTGCGACTACTGGGACTAGTGCGACTACTGCGACTAGTGCGACTACAACGACAAGTGCGACTACTGCGACTAGAGCGACTACTGCGACTAGTGCGACTACTGCGACTAGTGCGACTACTGCGACTAGTGCGACTAGTGCGACTACTGCGACTACTGCGACTACTGCGTTACTGCGACTACTGCGAACTCTGCGACTACTGCGACTACTGCGACTAGTGCGACTACTGCGACTACTGCGACTACTGCGACTACTGCGACTATTGCGACTACTGGGACTACTGCGACTACTGCGACTACTGCGACTACTGCGACTACCGCGACTACTGCGACTACTGCAACTACTGCGACTACTGCGACTACAGCGACTACTGCGACTACTGCGACTACTGCGACTACTGCGACCTCTGCGACTACTGCGACTACTGCGACTACGGCGACTACTGCGACTACTGCGTCTACTGCGACTACTGCGACTACTGCGACTACTGCGACTACGGCGACTACTGCGACTACTGCGACTACTGCGACTACTGCGACTACTGCGACTACTGCGACTACGGCGACTACTCCCACTACTGCGACTACTGCGTCTACTGCGACTACTACGACTACGGAAACTACTGCGCCCAGTGCGACTACTGCGACTAGTGCGACTACTGGGACTAGTGCGACTACTGCGACTAGTGCGACTACAACGACAAGTGCGACTACTGCGACTAGAGCGACTACTGCGACTAGTGCGACTACTGCGACTAGTGCGACTACTGCGACTAGTGCGACTAGTGCGACTACTGCGACTACTGCGACTACTGCGTTACTGCGACTACTGCGACCTCTGCGACTACTGCGACTACTGCGACTAGTGCGAATACTGCGACTACGGCGACTACTGCGACTACTGCGACTATTGCGACTACTGGGACTACTGCGACTACTGCGACTACTGCGACTACTGCGACTCCTGCGACTACTGCGACTACTGCGACTACTGCGACTACTGCGACTACTGCAACTACTGCGACTACTGCTACTACTGCGACTACTGCGACTACTGCGACTACTGCGACTACTGCGACCTCTGCGACT
Source organism: Gryllus longicercus (assembly GCA_038098605.1). NCBI lineage: Eukaryota > Metazoa > Arthropoda > Insecta > Orthoptera > Gryllidae > Gryllus > Gryllus longicercus. Next base: position 50,880 of record JAZDUA010001462.1, on the reverse strand, counting down.
ACTGCGACTACTGCGACTACGGCGACTACTGCGACTACTGCGACTACTGCGACTACTGCGACTACTGCGACTACGGCGACTACTGCGACTACTGCGACTACTGCGACTACTGCGACTACTGCGACTACGGCGACTACTCCCACTACTGCGACTACTGCGACTACTGCGACTACAACGACTACCTAAACTACTGCAAATAGTGCGACTACTGCGACTAGTGCGACTACTGGGACTAGTGCGACTACTGCGACTAGTGCGACTACAACCACAAGTGCGACTTCTGCGACTAGAGCGACTACTGCGACTAGTGCGACTACTGCGACTAGTGCGACTACTGCGACTAGTGCGACTAGTGCGACTACTGCGACTACTGCGACTACTGCGTTACTGCGACTACTGCGACCTCTGCGACTACTGCGACTACTGCGACTTCAACGACTACGGAAACTATTGCGACTAGTGCGACTACTGCGACTAGTGCGACTACTGGGACTAGTGCGACTACTGCGACTAGTGCGACTACAACGACAAGTGCGACTACTGCGACTAGAGCGACTACTGCGACTAGTGCGACTATTGCGACTAATGCGACTACTGCGACTAGTGCGACTAGTGCGACTACTGCGACTACTGCGACCTCTGCGACTACTGCGACTACTGCGACTAGTGCGACTACTGCGACTACTGCGACTACTGCGACTACTGCGACTACTGCGACTAGTGCGACTACTGCGACTACTGCGACTACTGCGACTACTGCGACTACTGCGACTAGTGCGCCTACTGCGACTACTGCGATTACTGCGACTACTGCGACTACTGCGACTACTGCGACTACTGCGGCTACGGCGACTACTGCGACTACGGCGACTACTGCGACTACTGCGACTACTGCGACTACTGCGACTACTGCGACTACTGCGACTACTGCGACTACGGCGACTACGGCGACTACTGCGACTACTGCGACTACTGCGACTACTGCAACTACTGCGACTACTGCGACTAGTGCGACTACTGCGACTAGTGCGACTAGTGCGACTACTGCGACTACTGCGACTACTGCGACTACTGCGACTACTGCGACTACTGCGACTACTGCGACTGCTGCGACTACTGCGACTACTGCGACTACTGCGACTACTGCGACTACAACGACTACGGAAACTACTGCGACTAGTGCGACTACTGTGACTAGTGCGACTACTGGGACTAGTGCGACTACTGCGACTAGTGCGACTACAACGACAAGTGCGACTACTGCGACTAGAGCGACTACTGCGACTAGATCGACTACTGCGACTAGTGCGACTACTGCGACTAGTGCGACTAGTGCGACTACTGCGACTACTGCGACTACTGCGTTACTGCGACTACTGCGACCTCTGCGACTACTGCGACTACTGCGACTACTGCGACTAGTGCGACTACTGCGACTACTGCGACTACTGCGACTACTGCGACTATTGCGACTACTGGGACTACTGCGACTACTGCGACTACTGCGACTACTGCGACTACTGCGACTACCGCGACTACTGCGACTACTGCAACTACTGCGACTACTGCGACTATTGCGACTACTGCGACTACTGCGACTACTGCGACTACTGCGACTACTGCGACCTCTGCGACTACTGCGACTACTGCGACTACGGCGACTACTGCGACTACTGCGACTACTGCGACTACTGCGACTACTGCGACTACTGCGACTACTGCGACTACTGCGACTACGGCGACTACTGCGACTACTGCGACTACTGCGACTACTGCGACTACTGCGACTACTGCGACTACGGCGACTACTCCCACTACTGCGACTACTGCGACTACTGCGACTACAACGACTACGGAAACTACTGCGACTAGTGCGACTACTGCGACTAGTGCGACTACTGGGACTAGTGCGACTACTGCGACTAGTGCGACTACAACGACAAGTGCGACTACTGCGACTAGAACGACTACTGCGACTAGTGCGACTACTGCGACTAGTGCGACTACTGCGACTAGTGCGACTAGTGCGACTACTGCGACTACTGCGACTACTGCGTTACTGCGACTACTGCGACCTCTGCGACTACTGCGACTACTGCGACTACAACGACTACGGAAACTATTGCGACTAGTGCGACTACTGCGACTAGTGCGTCTACTGGGACTAGTGCGACTACTGCGACTAGTGCGACTACAACGACAAGTGCGACTACTGCGACTAGAGCGACTACTGCGAGTAGTGCGACTATTGCGACTAGTGCGACTACTGCGACTAGTGCGACTACTGCGACTAGTGCGACTAGTGCGACTACTGCGACTACTGCGACTACTGCGTTACTGCGACTACTGCGACCTCTGCGACTACTGCGACTACTGCGACTTCAACGACTACGGAAACTATTGCGACTAGTGCGACTACTGCGACTAGTGCGACTACTGGGACTAGTGCGACTACTGCGACTAGTGCGACTACAACGACAAGTGCGACTACTGCGACTAGAGCGACTACTGCGACTAGTGCGACTATTGCGACTAGTGCGACTACTGCGACTAGTGCGACTAGTGCGACTACTGCGACTACTGCGACCTCTGCGACTACTGCGACTACTGCGACTAGTGCGACTACTGCGACTACTGCGACTACTGCGACTACTGCGACTAGTGCGACTACTGCGACTACTGCGACTACTGCGACTACTGCGACTACTGCGACTAGTGCGCCTACTGCGACTACTGCGATTACTGCGACTACTGCGACTACTGCGACTACTGCGACTACTGCGGCTACGGCGACTACTGCGACTACGGCGACTACTGCGACTACTGCGACTACTGCGACTACTGCGACTACTGCGACTACTGCGACTACGGCGACTACGGCGACTACTGCGACTACTGCGACTACTGCGACTACTGCAACTACTGCGACTACTGCGACTAGTGCGACTACTGCGACTAGTGCGACTAGTGCGACTACTGCGACTACTGCGACTACTGCGACTACTGCGACTACTGCGACTACTGCGACTACTGCGACTGCTGCGACTACTGCGACTACTGCGACTACTGCGACTACTGCGACTACAACGACTACGGAAACTACTGCGACTAGTGCGACTACTGTGACTAGTGCGACTACTGGGACTAGTGCGACTACTGCGACTAGTGCGACTACAACGACAAGTGCGACTACTGCGACTAGAGCGACTACTGCGACTAGATCGACTACTGCGACTAGTGCGACTACTGCGACTAGTGCGACTAGTGCGACTACTGCGACTACTGCGACTACTGCGTTACTGCGACTACTGCGACCTCTGCGACTACTGCGACTACTGCGACTACTGCGACTAGTGCGACTACTGCGACTACTGCGACTACTGCGACTACTGCGACTATTGCGACTACTGGGACTACTGCGACTACTGCGACTACTGCGACTACTGCGACTACCGCGACTACTGCGACTACTGCAACTACTGCGACTACTGCGACTATTGCGACTACTGCGACTACTGCGACTACTGCGACTACTGCGACTACTGCGACCTCTGCGACTACTGCGACTACTGCGACTACGGCGACTACTGCGACTACTGCGACTACTGCGACTACTGCGACTACTGCGACTACTGCGACTACTGCGACTACGGCGACTACTGCGACTACTGCGACTACTGCGACTACTGCGACTACTGCGACTACTGCGACTACGGCGACTACTCCCACTACTGCGACTACTGCGACTACTGCGACTACAACGACTACGGAAACTACTGCGACTAGTGCGACTACTGCGACTAGTGCGACTACTGGGACTAGTGCGACTACTGCGACTAGTGCGACTACAACGACAAGTGCGACTACTGCGACTAGAACGACTACTGCGACTAGTGCGACTACTGCGACTAGTGCGACTACTGCGACTAGTGCGACTAGTGCGACTACTGCGACTACTGCGACTACTGCGTTACTGCGACTACTGCGACCTCTGCGACTACTGCGACTACTGCGACTACAACGACTACGGAAACTATTGCGACTAGTGCGACTACTGCGACTAGTGCGTCTACTGGGACTAGTGCGACTACTGCGACTAGTGCGACTACAACGACAAGTGCGACTACTGCGACTAGAGCGACTACTGCGAGTAGTGCGACTATTGCGACTAGTGCGACTACTGCGACTAGTGCGACTAGTGCGACTACTGCGACTACTGCGACTACTGCGTTATGCGACTACTGCGACCTCTGCGACTACTGCGACTACTGCGACTAGTGCGACTACTGCGACTACTGCGACTACTGCGACTACTGCGACTACTGCGACTAGTGCGACTACTGCGACTACTGCGACTACTGCGACTACTGCGACTAGTGCGCCTACTGCGACTACTGCGATTACTGCGACTACTGCGACTACTGCGTCTACTGCGACTACTGCGACTACTGCGGCTACGGCGACTACTGCGACTACGGCGACTACTGCGACTACTGCGACTACTGCGACTACTGCGACTACTGCGACTACTGCGACTACTGCGACTACGGCGACTACGGCGACTACTGCGACTACTGCGACTACTGCGACTACTGCGACTACTGCAACTACTGCGACTACTGCGACTAGTGCGACTACTGCGATTAGTGCGACTAGTGCGACTACTGCGACTACTGCGACTACTGCGACTACTGCGACTACTGCGACTACTGCGACTACTGCGACTTCTGCGACTACTGCGACTACTGCGACTACGGCGACTACTGCGACTACTGCGACTACTGCGACTACTGCGACTACTGCGACTACTGCGGCTACGGCGACTACTGCGACTACTGCGACTACTGCGACTACTGCGACTACTGCGACTACTGCGACTACGGCGACTACGGCGACTACTGCGACTACTGCGACTACTGCGACTACTGCGACTACTGCAACTACTGCGACTACTGCGACTAGTGCGACTACTGCGACTAGTGCGACTAGTGCGACAACTGCGACTACTGCGACTACTGCGACTACTGCGACTACTGCGACTACTGCGACTACTGCGACTTCTGCGACTACTGCGACTACTGCGACTACTGCGACTACTGCGACTACTGCGACTACGGCGACTACGGCGACTACTGCGACTACTGCGACTACTGCGACTACTGCAACTACTGCAACTACTGCGACTACTGCGACTAGTGCGACTACTGCGACTAGTGCGACTAGTGTGACTACTGCGACTACTGCGACTACTGCGACTACTGCGACTACTGCGATTACTGCGACTACTGCGACTACTGCGACTACTGCGACTACTGCGACGACTGGGACTACTGCGACTACTGCGACTACTGCGACTACTGCGACTACGGCGACTACTGCGACTACTGCGACTACTGCGACTACTGCGACTACTGCGACTACTGCGACTACTGCGACTACGGCGACTACTGCGACTACTGCGACTACTGCGACTACTGCGACTACTGCGACTACGGCGACTACTGCCACTACTGCGACTACTGCGACTACTGCGACTACTGTGACTACAACGACTACGGAAACTACTGCAACTAGTGCGACTACTGGGACTAGTGCGACTACTGGGACTAGTGCGACTACTGCGTTACTGCGACTACTGCGACTACTGCGACTAGTGCGCCTACTGCGACTACTGCGATTACTGCGACTACTGCGACTACTGCGTCTACTGCGACTACTGCGACTACTGCGGCTACGGCGACTACTGCGACTACGGCGACTACTGCGACTACTGCGACTACTGCGACTACTGCGACTACTGCGACTACTGCGACTACTGCGACTACGGCGACTACGGCGACTACTGCGACTACTGCGACTACTGCGACTACTGCGACTACTGCAACTACTGCGACTACTGCGACTAGTGCGACTACTGCGACTAGTGCGACTAGTGCGACTACTGCGACTACTGCGACTACTGCGGCTACGGCGACTACTGCGACTACTGCGACTACTGCGACTACTGCGACTACTGCGACTACTGCGACTACGGCGACTACGGCGACTACTGCGACTACTGCGACTACTGCGACTACTGCGACTACTGCAACTACTGCGACTACTGCGACTAGTGCGACTACTGCGACTAGTGCGACTAGTGCGACTACTGCGACTACTGCGACTACTGCGACTACTGCGACTACTGCGACTACTGCGACTTCTGCGACTACAGCGACTACTGCGACTACGGCGACTACTGCGACTACTGCGACTACTGCGACTACTGCGACTACTGCGACTACTGCGACTACGGCGACTACGGCGACTACTGCGACTACTGCGACTACTGCGACTACTGCGACTACTGCGACTACTGCGACTACGGCGACTACGGCGACTACTGCGACTACTGCGACTACTGCGACTACTGGGACTACTGCAACTACTGCGACTACTGCGACTAGTGCGACTACTGCGACTAGTGCGACTAGTGCGACTACTGCGACTACTGCGACTACTGCGACTACTGCGACTACTGCGACTACTGCGACTTCTGCGACTACTGCGACTACTGCGACTACGGCGACTACTGCGACTACTGCGACTACTGCGACTACTGCGACTACTGCGACTACTGCGACTACGGCGACTACGGCGACTACTGCGACTACTGCGACTACTGCGACTACTGCGACTACTGCAACTACTGCGACTACTGCGACTAGTGCGACTACTGCGACTAGTGCGACTAGTGTGACTACTGCGACTACTGCGACTACTGCGACTACTGCGACTACTGCGACTACTGCGACTACTGCGACTACTGCGACTACTGCGACGACTGCGACTACTGCGACTACTGCGACTACTGCGACTACTGCGACTACGGCGACTACTGCGACTACTGCGACTACTGCGACTACTGCGACTACTGCGACTACTGCGACTACTGCGACTACGGCGACTACTGCGACTACTGCGACTACTGCGACTACTGCGACTACTGCGACTACGGCGACTACTGCCACTACTGCGACTACTGCGACTACTGCGACTACTGTGACTACAACGACTACGGAAACTACTGCAACTAGTGCGACTACTGGGACTAGTGCGACTACTGGGACTAGTGCGACTACTGCGACTAGTGCGACTAGTGCGACTACTGCGACTACTGCGACTACTGCGTTACTGCGACTACTGCGTTCTCTTCGACTACTGCGACTACTGCGACTAGTGCGACTACTGCGACTACTGCGACTACTGCGACTACTTCGACTACTGCGACTACTGCGACTACTGCGACTACGGCGATTACGGCGACTACTGCGACTACTGCGACTACGGCGACTACGGCGACTACGGCGTATATATATGTATATATGTGTGTGTGTATGGGTGTATATATTTATACAGGTCTGTGTATGTTTATATATTGAGTGTATATGCTCGAAAGGAGTGTATTGTAAATTGTTTTTATATGGTAAATTGTTTTTGAATTGTAAATGCTAATATATTGTAAAACTGTAGGGTTATGGCTACCACCTGGCAATCAGCCAATTGTAGCCAAATAAAAATATTATTATTATTATTATTATACTGCGACTACTGCGACTACTGCGACTACTGCGACTAGTAGGGGGGATATAGCGGTTCTGGATCAGGAAGTGCTTATCTTATCAGCTTATCTTATCTACTTCCTGTTTCCCTCCCCCACATCCGGTGTCAACAACCGGCGCCACCAATTATAATGGCAGGAAGTGCTTATCTTATCAGCTTATCTTATCAGCTTATCTTATCTACTTCCGGTCCAGCGCCCAACAGTGGATGTCAACAACCCACCACCCCTCCCCCCACCCCGCCCACTTCCGATGTCAACAACCGGCGCCACCAATTATAATGCCCCGCCGAATGTCAACAACCCACCACCCCCTCCCCCTCCCACTCACCCCTCCGATGTAAACAACTGGCGCCACCCATTATAATGCCCCCCCTCCCCCTCCCACCCACCCCTCCGATGTAAACAACCGGCGCCACCAATTATAATCTCCCCCCCTCCCCCTCCTCCGCCCACCCGATGTCAACAAACGGCCAATTATAATGCTCCCACCGACCAGGGTCACCCTCCCCTTGCGACCTCTGGTGGTGAAGTGTGGAAGCGTGCGCGCACTCTGGCGGCGAATTGTGGAAGCGTATGTGTCTGCGCTCTGGCGGTGAATTGTGGAAGCGTGTGTGTGTGTGTGTGTCTTTCAAAAATGCTGCTGCCTGAAGTGGATTCGAACCAGCCTCAATCCCATTTCCTGAGGCGACCAGCACTTTGGCTCTGAGCTACGGTGACATCTCGAGTCAAGCTGTCTGCTTTTGGGTACAGATATTACACGCGGTCGGGAGGGCGCGCGCTGCGGATGCTGATAAGGGCGGGCGGCTGAGGGTGCGCGCTGCGGAAGTAGATAAGATAGCGGGGGGCAGGGGTCGCTGAGGGCGCGCGCTGGCGGCGCTGGCGGCGCTGGCGGCCGGGTGGCTGATAAGATAGCGGCGGGCGCTGGCTGCTTTGTTCGCCCACTCATTAGCGCTATAGAGATACTACACGCGCGCGCTCTCTGGGAGCCGGGGAACGAGAGGAGATGGCGCTGTGCGTCGGGGCGCGCATTTTGAATGCACTCTATATAAGATAGCCAGCCGCGCGTCTCTCTCTCTCGAGAGAGAGAGAGAGAGCGCTGACGCTCGATGTCCCGCTGAAAAGACTTTCATAATAGAAGAAAGGGAAACCCTAAAAGGCGGTGATAGGAAAAACAAATGAAAAACAATACAAATTGAAAGAATGTTTTATGTTTATTGAAATCAAATAAAAATCAAATTATACATAGAATAAATAACATTCATGTTTGTTTGCCTGTTAGATATTTAGCGATTTCCCCACACAATTTCACCGTTAAACTGCGGTGGACTTATCACCAGTGACAACACATCCCCCTGAAAAACAATACAAATTGAAAGAATGTTTTTTGTTTATTGAAATCAAATAAAAATCAAATTATACATAGAATTCTCCATCTTAAAAGTCCTCTCTTCTACACTCGATGCACTTCCACTTCGGCGGCAACTCGATATGCGTGTGTTCGAAACAAGGTAGCACTTCTCGCCGACACCGCAAACACTTCCACTTTGGCAACGGTTGTTTGTTGTCGACATGCATGTGTCCATTGTTATAATGACGAAGACAAGGCAGGAGTCGACGAATGTCTCGGCTGCACGTCTTTCGACATGCGATGGAAGACAGAAGGTACGTCGTTCGCGGCCCAATGTAATAGCAAGTCCATAGGAAGAAGCTGAAGAGACCAATCATCGAGTCCGAGAACACCCGTCGTTGGTGAAACGTTGTATGCCACGTTCCATCTCGAAATGGCGCTGACGTAGATGGGCGTCAAACTTCGTCACTGTCACTATCAGTGTGGGCTGGAGAGTACGCCGGAGGCGTATTTTCGAATGGACAACGCAGCGTCTGAATGATTTGACGAACGCGAGAGACGCGCTGTCGCAGTGCTTCACCGTATGGATCTTGAAGGACATGGCCGAGAGCTTCGAGGACAGCTAACACTTCAGCGTGCACCGTGAGAATAAACTCTTCCGGTTGAGGCGGTCTCTTTTTACCGACTCCTTCCGCCCCGTATGAGTTGTGGGGTGGTGGTGATTGCTTATCATTGTCTATGATAAAGGGAGGGGGGTCCCCCATGCTGAAGGAATCACAGGGAGCATTCAAAGCTTTCTGGATGACGCAATAGCGCACGAATAAATCATCAGCTTCACACTCACAACACAGACAGGAGTTCACTTCACCGAGAACCATCATCATCCATAGCACTTTCTCGTGACATGTAATCGCGAGATTGTGAAGAGTTTTTTCCTTATCTTCTTCGGCATCTGATGGTTCTTCCTCGTGACAGCGTCGGGCAGCACACGCAACATCAACGGCGACGTCTATGATCGAGCGATAGGGTGCAGCGTAGTAGGGGCGCTGAAGACTGCTATTGTGTGCAATGATGGCGAGATCGGCGGCGGCGTCGCAGAGGCTGGCCCAGTTCATTATCATCTGCTTCTTCCACTCATCATACGCCTCTTCGTCTAAGTGAGTTTGTTCCATGGCGACAGGTGATGGACGAGTGTTGAGACCTGTCTCAACATGTTGAGACCTGTCTAAACGTGTTGAGACCTGTCTAAACGTGTTGAGACCTGTCTCAACGTGTTTGCAAACGCTCCCCCTACTACTAGTTGAAAGTGATTCATCATAAATCTCCCACCTACTAAAAGAGTCTAACCATAAATAATATAAAAAAATTAAAAATACTACTAAAAGAGTCTAACCATAAAATATATAAAAAATTGAAAAATACTACTAAAAGAGTCTAACCATAAAATATATAAAAAATTGCAAAATACTACTAAAAGAGTCTAACCATAAAATATATAAAAAATTGAAAAATACTACTAAAAATGTCTAATCATAAAATAAATAAAAATGAATGCTAGTCTAACTGAACCCCGCCTGCAGGGACGAGCGTGCACGCTGAAGAAGAAGAAGAAGAAACGGACGGACGCGTACGCAGGATGCGGAAATGACCCCATGGCAGACTTGTAAATTTATCGATCCAATAGCGTTTGTCGTCGGACACGGACAACGAACGCTTGTTTTGAACAAATGAATAATTGATATGGGATTTGGACCGAATAGTACATTGTTTGTCGATTCTATTTTCGTTTCGAAATAAACAGTCCAAATAATTTTGAAATTTATAGCGTTTGACAACCGAACGTTGTACTCCCTTCGCCCGAGAAGAACATGCCCGAGATCGGGTTTCGATGGAGTACATTTTTGGACGTAAACCTACATAGCCGAGCAGGGGATCACTTCCGCATTCGTCCTTAAACAACCCTAAGACCTTTTTATTGCGAGGTGTCACGCCAAATGCGTTATCGGGAGCGAAACAGGATGTATCAAACCAGGATGGATGCCGATTCATCTCAGCGTACACACTCGTGGAAGTAGAAAGAATGAATGAATCGGTATCCATGTAGAGAAGGTGAAGATCACAAAGATGTTTTTGACAGTAATTATAAAAAAAGTCATACATTCTATGCTTCGAAATTTCTAATATACAAAACCCCAAATAGATGGGCTTTGTGAACTTCACCTCCGTTTTTCGCAACTCGATGGTCATGAGATCGCCATTCACGTGGTGACTACGCACGAAAGCTGGATCGGCGATGAGACGTCTGGCCCCGCACCTCCCCTCCCACTTGTTCACGAGATAAATGCGTCGGTGGTTGCGCACGTCCTCCATCGACTTGCCGTAAATTGAATTGTTCATGAGTTTGAAAAATTTATCCTCGAAATCGGAGGACGCGCGCTGTCGACGTGCGTTGTTCAGGTCCATGTACGTGGCAAGCCAAGGTCGTTGCGAAAAAGAGAGAACGCGGTGAATTTTCGTGAGTTGCACTCCCAACTCGAGGGCCTGAACTAAATTTCGAATGTGAATGATGTAACGACGCTTGGGGAGCAGCGTCGCTAGCAACTTGGCTTGCCTGCTCTTCGAGTCGGGGGGGACGCGGGTTTCCGGACAGGGCGGCAAATCGCTCAAGCGATCGTGGATGGCGTCAGGATAGTCGAGGTCGACCTCCAAAACGTATCCCCGGTCGACTTCCGCAGCCGCCTCTGCGATGTTCAACCGCTCGATGTCGGTTTCCGGCATCCACCGGAAGTCGCCCACCGGAAGCGGATGTGACATCGAGAAACCATATAAGTTATTCGCGTCAACGTAGGCGAGATATGATGCCTTATCGCTTGGCCGGAAGCGTTCACCCGCAAAGGGGTGATTGGCCTCAGCGTGACGACCGATCACTTGCACGAGTCCCCCCCGGATGCCCCTTCGAAAAAGAGAACCATGTCGATGTCTGTGAGTAGCTCTAGTCGAACGCCGGTGGTTTTCAACATGGCGTCCCACGAAAGCCCGGGAGCGGTGTAGTAAAAGAGAGGATCGAGCCCGTACACCTCCAAACACAAATTTCGAAAGGTTTCCATCGTGTCGGTTTCTAACAGCACGTCGACTTTCAAGTACAAATCGGCGTACTGCAGCAAATTTTGAATAGAGAACGCGTCCCACACGGCCTGCGCGTGCGCGTACTCCGAGTCCGACACGGGTGTCTGTGAGGCGACTGTAAAAGGCCTCGGGCGACGGTAACCTCGTGTCGTCCAATTTGGACATGTCATTGACATAATCGTAGGGAAACACCCCCTTCCTTCTGGCCAACTCGAAAAGGCGATCGTCGGGAAAGGCTGCACGGGTGAACTTCAAATCGGCCGAATCGAGCGATCGACTTAAAGAGTCGAGCGATGCACCTAAAAATTTCAATGAATCTAAAAAGCGTAGTTCCACTTTCCCGATTCTCTGGGAAATCGCCACGAATCTCTCGTGATTGTGTGGAACCACGCGCAGCCCGTCGTTGTTCATACAGTTCTTTTCGCCCCAGGCCTGAAGGAGAAAATGCCAATCGTAACCGCTCCCGTTGTGCATGACGACGGGGATGAACTTTGGTGCGGGAAAGTTGACGTTGCACGCTTGATGAGCCGCGCCGCGAAAGACACCCGAAAAATGATCGTGGTCCCTGACGCGAACGGAATTTGGAAGAAAAGGTCCTTTGCATATGTGGCATATATCGGAATTTTGAAAAGACGCCTCGTTTTCGTTGTTCATCACGAGGGGAGAAGGATGACTCAAAAGTTGCTCATAATCTTTCGCGAGACCTTCTAAGAATGCTAATAATTGTATCGCGACGTCGGGACCGTGAAAGTTGACCAGTTGATTTCGCGACTCATCAAACGAGCACACCACTTGAAGCGCGGCCGAAAAGGGTTTGTGAATTTGATACGGTTGAAGGAAGGATCCATTCAACGACGGCTCACACGAAGACACGGGAACCGTGAGCGCTTCGAAGTCAACATAAACCGCGATCGGGCATCGTTGTTGTCTTTCGAGGTGCTGAAATTGCATGAAGCGCTCCTCCTCTTTGCCCGTCTCCGACGGAAGGATCAAACGTGCGGGGGACCCCACGGATCGGCAATCAATTTCGTGAGCCTCGAGATGCGCTTGCGAGTAAAACACATTCAAACATCTGTCGCAAACGAAAATCCTATGGTTGTAAGCCGTATGTTGAGACCGAATCAGTCTACTTAAATTTTTGATCCAAACGTAATGGGACTGTCCGCCATCGCCATGAATCAACAAGAAATTGAAATGGTTCTCTTTCTTCGACCCCGAAAAGTGTACAGGACCTACGATTTTCCAAGTTTTGTTGGCCGAATCAAACTCTAACGTGAAAACATTGAATGAAAAGCTAGAATTTTGACGTTCGAAACGTTTGATCTCGTGAACGGGCAGGGGCCAGGAGATGCCGCGCAAATCGAGACTGGTTTCCAATTCATCGAAAAGGGTTTGATAGGTACCGGTACGATTAGAATTCAAAATTTTGATGTGTGGGGGCTGACGTTTATGAAAAAGAGCCGAAGCCACCGCCCACAGGAAACATTTCTCGTCTCGATTTTGCACGTTGATCACACCATGACGTCTCGCGATGGTTGCCGGAAGAGGAAGATAAGATGAGGCAGAATGAGCGATAGGTTCAAACAAGTGAGCCGAAACATGAAGAGCGACGATAGAGGCCAACGATTTCCCGGAATCTCTCTCGGAAAACTCGTCGAATTTGGAATTTATAGGTTGTGCTATATGAGAAAGGAAAAATTCCGAAATGTCATCCGCTTGCGTTAACACAGCCGTTCGTGCCGAAAGAAAGATAGGCTGCAGCACCCCTACAATTTCGTGCGTCTCGACGTTCTCTTTCTCAATTAAAAATTGACACTCGAGTTGCGCGAAAATTTTGAAATTAGATCGACCGAGAGTGTTGTTGAGCTCTTCAAACATCTTACGATGGAAGGGAACACGACAACGGTTGAGAAACTCGACCGGATCCGCAATGTCATGTGGGGGAGGAGGATTCAAAATGACACCTCGAAATACACGGGCGTTTAAAGACTGAACGACGTCCGTCCATTGGGGAGCGTTTGCAATGTCTCGTTGTTGTTGTTGTTGGTACGGGCAATCTATAGAATCAAACAAAACACACACACATAAATGATAATCATTCAACACATCACTAACCACTCCTATTAAAAGAAATTTATTTTACCATCCTCACGCTGCGGAGAAGACACTTCCGCTTGTCGACCTGCATGAGACTCACTTTCATCACGAATGTGCCGATTGAATAGAAACGGGACATCTATAGAATTCATGAAAACACATACATAAATGATAATCATACAACACATCACTAAGCACTCCTATTAAAAGAAATTTATTTTACCATCCTCACGCTGCGGAGAAGACACTTCCGCTTGTCGACCTGCATGAGACTCACTTTCGTCACGAATGTGCCGATTTAACAGAAATTTCTTCATCTCAAATCGAATCACTGAATGCTAACAATCACACGTGACTAACACTCAAATAGCAGTACACAAGGCAGAGTTGAAACACACGTGACTAACACAACGTCAACACTGAAATAGCAGTACACAAGAAGGTCCGCACGCTTCAAGAGCAATGGCAGACTAATGGCAGAGCTCTGTGGACATGGAGTTTTAAACCCTATGTTATCTCACACTATCACATCCAGCACGTGCAGTGCGCATGCGCAGAAGCCATTCATCACTCCCCCAAGCGATAGTGATAAGAACAGCAGTCGACCACAGCCGGAAGTTATAATTAGGAAAACAGGATGTCATTGATATCACTCGAGCGCCGGAAGAGATAATTAGGAAAACAGGATGTCATTGATATCACTCGAGGGTCGGAAGTTATAATTAGGAAAACAGGATGTCATTGATATCACTCGAGCGCCGGATGCGATAATTAGGAAAACAGGATGTCATTGATATCCCTCGAGCGCCGGAAGAGATAGTGGAAGCATTCGGCGGTCCAGCGGACATTCTAATTGGAGCACCGGAAGAGATAGTGGAAGCATTCGGGGGTGCAGCGGACATTCTAATTGGAGCATCGGAAGAGAGTGGGGAAGCATTCCGGGGTCCAGCGGACATTCTAATTGGAGCATCGGAAGAGAGAGTGGAGTCACTGATAATTTAATAATCTCAACGCGTCGACTTAAAAAGGGGTTCCATTCGAGCAACGCTCACTCGCTCGCGTGCCCCAACTAGCTAGACAGCATGAGCAGCTCGCAACACGTCATGAACGGGATGCCAGAAGACTCCATGGACTTCACTGGAGAATTGGTTGAAACATCGCCACCAGCACTTCGAAAACGAAAACTGTAAGTCTTTTTCAATTTTTTCAATTTCATATATCATACATTCAGTGAGTAGTTTCAAAGTGTTTCTTTTTTTTTTTAAAGTATATCAGAAGAGGTAAAAGAAAAAAGAAAAGTGATAAAGAAACAAGCGTGTGAAGAGACATTGAAGTTATTATATGATGATGAGGGAGATCAGACAATTGCTCTGGTAGAAGAAACATCAAAAAACAACATGCTTCTCCCGTTCTCTTCAAGACAGGAAGACAATGCAATGCAAGCAGTACAAATGAATGTCAACACAGACTGCATACAGATTAGTAATAGTGCTGTATTTATATACACGTCGAAAAGAACGACCGAGTAAGTGAAATAATTTTCCTTGTAGCTGTTTTACTCTGAGTTGTCCTTAAAAATGTTTGTTTTCATTGTTTAGTTCGTGGGAAGCATTAATAAAAAAGATGGAAGCCACTACAATTCGGGTAAACATGAGGCAGTTGCCGAAAGGTATTTTCTTCGAAATTACAGACATACACCTCACTGTCAGTGAGGCATATAAAAAATCATCGTATGTAGCGACTCTGCACAATACATTCGATGTATTTCTCCCAACAAGGTATGCAAAATATGTTTTAATATGTTTGTAAAAAGGTTTTTTTAAAAAATTATGTAATAATACTTTTCTTTATAGGTTTACATCAGAAATTGAAGCCATAGGCAAAGAAGAATTTTTAGCGGAAAGGCCGCATTTAACTTTTCTTGGAATTCATCCTAAGAATAAAGCAAGTGTTGTACTTATATACAAGTACAAAGATTTATTGAAACAAACAAGTTGGGAAAATCTCTTAATATGGTTCAAGCAATATGGACTTCTAGAAAAAAAAGGAAATAATGTACAACTTAATAAATAAATCAAAATGATTGTCTCTCTTATATTTATATCAATTTTTTAATACATTCAATAATTGTTGTCAAAATGTTTATTGCACAACTGAAAAAATGATGTATATTTATTGTAGAATAAAACAAAATATGAAATATAACTGCAGAGTTCTACTTATTTTCCTACTCCACCCTCCAAATCCTCAAACTTAAATATACAATATGAAGTATCTAAAATTACAGAGGAAAATGTTTTAAATATTTATAATGTAAATTATTACATTCATTTCAAAATTTACCATTCAACCATACATGTATCGCTAAAAATTGTTTGTCAATTTACCACTCAACCATACTTCATGATTTATTAAAAATTGTTTGCCAAACAATAAATGAAATCGAATAAGTTTCAAATACTTTCATAAATTTAAAAATATATCCCATACAAGGTTGTGACAGAATACCAAACAGTGCATTTGAAAAGTTTTTCTTTATTTAAATCAAATATATGTGCTCTTCTAAAAACAAAAATAAAAAATTCAATATTAAAGAGATACATTATATAGCAAGAGAAAATTTTTCAAATATTTATAAAATTAATATTCTCAATGATCAAATATTTATAAAATGAAATAAAATAACATTCAAATATTAAATTAAATGAAAATTACTGATCTAGTTTGAAATAAAAAAGGAAAAGATTGTGACAAGAAAGTGAATAAAAACAGTGCATTTGAAAAGTTTTCTTTATTTAAATCAAATATATGTGCTCTTCTAAAGGCAAAAATAAAAATTTCAAAATGAATGTGATAAAATTACAAATTAAAAAAATTGGAAATAATGTACAATTTACTAAATAAATCAAACTGATTATCTCTCTAATTTTTATATCAATTTTTTTTTAATAAATACTCTTGTCAAAATGTAACAATAGTAAAGTTTTTTTTTCAATACATTCAATAATTGTTGTCAAAATGTTTATTGCACAACTGTAAAAAATGATGTACATATATTACAGAATAAAACAAAATATTAAATATAAGTGCAGTGTTCTTATTTTCCTACTCCATTCTCCAAATCCTCAAACTTAAATATACAGTGCATTTGAAAAGTTTTTCTTTATATAAAAAAATGAGAATATTAACATAGTGTTTTCCAATTGATATATACCAACGCAGCATCATTCACTATGCTGCAGCATTCGACGACATTGAAGGATTAAAATTTTGTTTGAACCGCGGTGAAAACGTCGACCTTCAGAACAATTAAGCGAGAACGCCTCTACACTACCCTTATCGTTCACAATCAAGTGTGGCGATTAACTTTCTGCAATTTGATGGGGCTGATCGATTCGCAGTGGATGTTCTTGGAAACAGCGATGCACAAACTCCATGGCACGCGCGGTAGACATGTTTCAAAACAACTGCAACAACGAGATGCAGAATAGAATCAGAGAACAGACAAGAAATTAAAAAAAAATAAAATAAAATAAAAATAAAAATACTTACTTTTTCTATGCCGGGGGTGATGATGCGGCGGCAGGTGGAGATGGGGGCGGTGGGGGTCGCACAGAGTGTTGCCGTCGGGCTAGGGGTCCTAATCGCCAGCGGCGCTGCGTGACCCTCTGATGCGGTCCGTCCTCGGTAAGTTGTAATGGCGGCGGCGGCGGGGGTCGCACGGAGTGCGGGCGCCGGGCTAGGGGACCCCTTAATCGCCGGCGGCGCTGCCTCTGAGGTGGCCCGTTGTTGGCGTCCTCGGTAGATGGTGATGGGGGCGGCTGTGGTCGCACGATCGCAACAGGACGTCTCTGCGTCCCGCTGTTGTCCCCTTCCTCGGCGACTGGTGGTGGTGAGGGCGGCGGCGGCACGGCGAGTTGAGGTGGCGTCCTCGCATGTTGCCATTCAAAACCCTCCCCCACTAGTGGGGAATATACATGAAGCGGGACATCCGCGTGGCAGTGACGCGGCGCGATGACGCATGATATGCAACCTTCTGGGCACATACAATAAATGTGCTCCCAGGAAAATAGGTCTTCGGGGAAATTTCCGAGAATATCCAACGCGAAACGATCTGCCCCAACAAATTGCAGAAAGTTGATCGCCACACTTGATCTTGAACGAAAAGCGTAGTGTAGAGGTGTTCTCCCATATTTGTCCTGAAGGTCGACGTTTTCGCCGCGACATAAACAGAAAATTAGCCCTTCTATATCCCCAAATGCTGCAGCATAGTGGATGATGCTGCGATTATAAATATCGCTCGGAAAAAACCTATGTTCGTTCATCTCTGCAAAGTTTTGAAAACTCATAACGTTCGTCATGGTTAGCGTCTTCTACAAATGTAAACTGAGAAGTGAGCTTCATTCAAGACTTTCATTTTTATATACATAGCTCGCGTATAATCTCATATTCATTAGGGGGCCGCCGCCCTCTATCATCTCCAACACGCGGGCGCAGCGGGGGTGGGCGCTCACTCCAGCGAGGGTGGCTGTAGATAGCGCGCGCTGGCGGCCGGGTGTTGCCTGTGATACCCCCCCCTGTTTCCTGATATTCGAGAGAAATCCACTTTTCAGCCTACTGTTTGAGTACCATCGAGAAAGACGCAGAAAAAATGTTTGAAGAAAATGTCCGAAGGTTCGCGGGGATTCTTTCCTTTGGATCTTTACGGTAAAATTTGAGAAAACTTCCCCGGGGGGCCCCGTCTCAAAATTGTGAAGGCAAATTCTTTGTAATCTGTCTCTTATTACAAAGGCGTTCTATTGTGAATTTTTTAATTTTTTTAAGTGAACATGTACTTTTCGTACGAATCGCACTGAACATCACATATTTCTTACTTCTTATCATATGACATAAGATTGACGATTTTTTGAATACAACATTGTGATTATCAATAAAAAGATTGAATATACATCCAAACCCTGTGTAGAGGCTACAATGCGCGGCGTTTTAATCTCTCGCAGTCTCGTAAATATGTCTTAGCATAATGAAAAGTTTCTGAATCAAGTGACGGGCATGGGGCGGCGAATACTCCGTTTTCTCACCCAAGAAATGGGGTTAAAAACAGCTTTTAAACATTGCGACTTATGTGATTTTAACATTCCTGCATACATTTCAAACGGTCTGAGTGACTGGCTCAGTTACAATTTCACTAGAAGAGCCATTGACATAAAATTGATCAAGCGAGTGGATTGTCAGGAGCCCGCTATGCTAACCTCTCTTTGCAAAGGATATGTAATATAAAATAAATAATGATATTTTCTATGTTTTTTAAAGTAAACACATCATTTGGAGAAATTTAATAGAAATGATTGTCAAACAATAAAACTGCTTGTGGAATGTAGGTGAGAAGATCATTTCATTCATGTTTCCTTGAGCTCTAGAATCAATTCCAAAACAAATACATCTCAGATCTACCGAAACTGAATAAAAAACCTCCGCCATTTGAAATTCATTGATTCAAAAAAGATTAAAAGACAATTTTTTTTTTCTTCCACAAGAAGAAATGTTTCACTTCTACACATTATATGGTAAAATAGAAAGCAGTTTTGCATTATGGAATATTCTTTTTAATTCTTCGCTGGGGACATTATTTTGACTTGAATAGAAAAGTAAAATTAATTTGACTTGCAACTTATGACTTATATTTTGATTTTGTAACTGCAAGAAGAAAGGCCCCCTCTTTTATAATCTAAAAATAGTTCAATGTATTCATTTTTCATACACTCGTGAAAGGTTTCTCGCATATTTATCTTAAGTTTTCTCAAATTTTATCGTGAAGATCCAAAGGAGAGAATCACGGCTCTATGTTCACAGTGGCGAACGCGATATCAAACTTTCATAGAATAAACTATTTTTGACTGCCGGTAAGTTTTACTAGGATTTTAAGTTTCAACAGAAGGTATTTCTGGATCTGAAAGTTTTTGAAATTTTTTTAGAAATATAATCTAGAAGGGTTTATTATTAATTCTCTGAGTAGTTGTCGATTGATTTTAAATCATAACACATTGTTGAATTTTTGGAAGAATTTGCATAATTTGTTGTTCATTTATGAAGATGTAGACAACACATCACTTCCGGCACCGCCATCATCACCTCTTCCGGCACCACGTCTCGCTCCACCGCCGGCGACAGGCGTGGGGGTGGGGTGGGGTGGGGTGGGGGTGGGGGTGGGGGGGGGCGTGCTCCGCGACAAGCGCGCGAGGGTACATGGAGATATTGATGTGTCGAAGACCGGGTGCTGCCTTGTGATACCCCCCCCCTGTTTCCTACTATTCGAGAGAAATCCACTTTAGGTCGCTCCAGCGAGGGTGGCTGTAGATAGCGCGCGCTGGCGGCCGGGTGCTGCCTGTGATACCCCCACCCCCCTGTTTCCTGCTATTCGAGAGAAATCCACTTTTCAGCCTAATGTTTGAGTACCATCGAGAAAGACGCAGAAAAAATGTTTGAAGAAAATGTCCGAAGGTTCGCGGGGATTCTTTCATTTGGATCTTTACGGTAAAATTAACGTATGTTTGAAACAATCATTTTTATGGAAAAACGTTGAAACACTTCGATTGACTATAAATATGTGATTTACATAATGATTCGATGGAACAAGTATTTTCAAAACCATTACTGAATATTGAAAACGCTACAATCAGACAACATCAAAATACGCAATGTATCCAATTGACAGAAAACTTCTGCACTATTGTTCATTCAAAAATGAATTCATTGAGTGTATTGGATGTAGTAATGGCTGATTCTAATTTGAAATATGATGTATCTCAATATAATATATAATTTTTACCTAAAATTTGATGTAAAAAATTTGAATGATGGGATCTTTCTTGTCGGGGGGCCGCCTCAAGACCTGCGAGGCCGTTAGTTATCATCTTGTCTAGCTTTTTCTGAAAAACGTTTCGAATTGAATAAATACCGAATAGGCTCTGGAGTCAGTTTTGAGAAAATGTTGTTTGTAAATAGTACATATTGCACGCCATATTTCGCGAAATCTACTAAAATTTTCGAAAATATGTTCCTGTCCTTCGTGAAAGAACTCGCTATCTTATTTTGGGCGGAGGTAACAGAGCTGGGATGATAATAGGTGTGAGGGTTCCATCCAACTTTAAAATTACCAATATCTTCATTATTTTTGGTGCAAACCCTGCTGGAACAAACTGATATAAATGGTTTCGGATAGTTCCAATTTTTTTCACTGTTGTGGTGCTGCCAACATCATGTGTATTTGCTTGTTCTGACACTCGTCTCTTAGCATATTCAACTGGCTTTCTGCGAATGAATTCGAAACTTGCTTATAGGAATAGTCACCTATCTCCGCTCTCAAAATCTGTCGCGCACACAATAATATCTCGTGTATCCCAATCGAAATAACAGACAATACATTTGTTAGAAATGTTTGGCGATGAAATGTTTAGAAATGTCGCCTCGAGTGATGGTGATTTTTTACCGCTGTCATATTTATAGTACACCAAATTATCTCGAAAATTTCTCTTAGATGAAATAAATGATGGGAAATAAATGTAGGAAGGTATTTAAAAAACTCCAGTTATTGATACTTGATTCATCAATTGAAATATATTATGCGTTGGGTGTTTCATTTTATTTAGACCTATGAAAGCCTTGTGAAAGAAAAACGGAGTATTCGGAAATAATAATTTATTATTATGTACACTAAAAATATTCAATAGCAGATAAAATATTCAATAATAATTCTATAATTTGGCTAAAAATATTCAATTCGTCAGCAGATAAAATTGTTAAAAACAGTTTATAATGAGAGATTAATGAAAAATGAACAAAATGAGAAAGAACAAAAAATGCCAGCTGCACTTTCATATAAATAGGACACTTGGTAAAAATGGGTACATTTGAGAGGTAAAGTTTTCACCGAAGATCAATAAGAGTATTCCTTGTAATTATAAAAGTTGTAGGCGGAATTTCGCAAACATGTGTATTATTTGCACACTTTTCGAGATATGGATAAATATTACGTTTTTTGGAAAGCTGTCGCTTCATACGTTGCAAATTAAACATTACTCTTTCAATCTAATAAAGTAAACGTCTAGAAGCACGACGCATTATTCTGCAGCAATACCATCAAGTAAAAGACTCGTTTGCCGAGGTAAATAGTGTCTATTGCATGGGAGGGAATCTTTCTTGTTAGCAAGAATTGGTAAGAACGGTCTTGTTACTTTTATTCTTAATCCAATGAAGAATAATAAAGAGAGAGAAAGAGGAGACTTCGACCTTCAAGAAAACGTGAACAGATTTTACTTCTCAGACGTATATAACACTGCGTTTTATGAATTATTTGTTGACGCTAAATGAATAAAATAAATAAAGAAATGTTCTCTGAAGCGGCGAGGGATCTAGTAGAATTAAAATATAATACAGTAAAATTATTGTTTTGGAGGGCAAATGAGTTTACATTTCAAAATCGTTTTGTACTGTTTCATTTTTTAAATAAAATATATCTAGTTTTCTCATTTTACTACAACTATTACTACTTACATAATAATGCTATTAACAATGACAACAATAATAAAAATATGCATTGAGTAACAATCTCGGGAGAAGAAGAAAATATCTGGGTATCAATGTAGTCAAACCTCAAATGGAATATTCAAATAAATGAATTGATTGTTATAGCGGTCATTGTGCATACATAAATCTTTCAAAATCAGTCAGCCTACACGCAGCTCATGACGAGTATTTGGATAGAAAAAAGCTTCGATATAATATTCTAGGAAGACACATCCTGTAATAATAATAATAATAATAATAATAATAATAATAATAAACAAATCTAGAGTGTAGAAAAATGTATGAATAATAAACAAATACCACCCATGCGATTCCCGCAAGTCTTTCATTGAGTTTGGAATCTTACCATGTCTATTTAATTACAAATCTCAAGAGGGGCTTGGTTCAGGGTTGGGGGATGGATGCAGCGTAGACTAAAGGAAGCAAGTGGTAATGACATCTGTGTGCTTTGCGGTGATAGGGAAGACTGGATTCCCATCCTCTTAATTTGCTGTGCAACCGAATCGTGGAGAAAAAAATGGATGGGAATGGGAAATTACTACTTCCTAAACAGGAACGTAACGCTCCCCCAAAACATTTTAGCTGATAAAAGGTCTAAATTCATGAAAGAATTATGAACATTTTTAGGAAAGGTTCGGACCATTAGGGAAACTGGAATTAGGGAGTGGGAAAACAGCACCGGTTAGCTTGAGCGGAGCCTAGACTGGAGAGAAATAAATAAGTCAATAAGGTAACAATATGTAAGTTAATCAATAATTTTATCTTAATTTAGTAAACAGTTAAGAAATAAGTCATAAGTCGTAGTCAATTGGTAAGTAACAGATCGATATAATAAATAAAATAAAACTGGCGTAGTAAAAAGCACATTAGGGGGTGAAGGGAAGGGGGGATCGAAAATGTAAGGGCAGAGGCGCTGGTGCGGACGATCTTCTGTGGCGCTGTTTGATTTCAGGTTCTGAGGACGGCAAGCACTGGAAGGAGACGGCGGGACGCCCGCGCCAGAAAATAAATAATTAAAATAAACGTCGGATAGATTAGAATGTACTCAGCTTCTGACGGCAGGTTTTTTCCTCTTCAGGGTTTTTTTTTCCTTAGCCGTACCTTAATTCGAAAGATTAGAACGCGAAAGGATGTAGGTATTGTAATGGCTTAAAGGCCTTCGGCCTAGTCGCATAGGATCAAGTAAGCTAATTTGTTTGTAATAATTACCTATTAAATAATAATAATAATTACAAATCTGTAGTGTTTGTAGAAATTGACTTATTGAAGGGCGAGAACGTTAATACAGATACCACATATTTATAATGACAACAAGCATCCGAGGCAGATGTCAGTTTCAACAGCTCACCGCTAAAAATTTACACACATGGACCTCATTTTACAACACCAGATTCATCAGTGAAAACATCTCGATTTTTAAGTCTCGTCCTTTTTTTTTGATTGTACTCATCTCCTTTCAGATACACTATTGAGATTGATTTTGTTGCGTTTAGAAGTAGGCTAATATTGTACATTGGCAGTGTTGCTACTGGAAACTTGGTGAAACTTAATCAACATAGAAGGTTGTTTCGTTATTTTTCTCAGATTCTTGTGTAATGCCAAATTGTTAATGTTCCTTCTTCCTGCATGTTAGTTTAATGTTATTGGAATTTAATATAAAAGTAAACATTTTTTGTAATTTTGATTACATTATTAACACTACACTAAATCTTCTCATACATATAAAAAATGCATTTGATATTGAACATTCTTGTATTCACAAAGGTGACATTATTTTAAATATTAACTATAAACCATTTTCCTCTGCATACCATACCTTGCCTTTGCCGACGATATAGTGATACTGACTGAAAACCAAGAGACCGCTATCAAACAATTAGAAACACTCAAAGAATGTGCAGAAAGGGTAGGATTACAGATCTCTTTCGAGAAAACTCAAGTTCTATCCCACAAAGGTGACAACATGCGCACAAGGTATGGAACGGTCAAAAGGGTACCACATTTCAAATATCTGGGTGAGTTCATCGAACCAACCGGATCCGAAAGACTTTCACAATAAACCCGCCTCCAGAAAATCAAGAGAGCATTCGAAGTAATTCAAAACCTGTACAACATTAAATGCATGTCTAAGAATAGCAAAATTCGACATTATAATACTGTCATCAAACCGACAGCTCTTTACGCTAGCGAAACACTCACGCTCAGCATGAAATATGAATTGAAAGAAATCAAAAAAGAAGAAAGAAAAATCATTAGAAAGATACTCGGTGCGAGACTCACTCCCGATGGATACAGATTACAGTCTATTGAGACAACTGAAAAGTACTCGAACATTGAAGTCGACATCAGGAAAAGACGACTGAAATTCATCGGACACATAGACAGACTACCAAATACTCGACTAACTAAAAGAATGCTAAACTATCCTCACTTAAAAGTACAACATCATGGATGAAAGAAACAAAAAAAAAGACATGCGACACGCCGACATAACTGTCACCTCAGACAAAAACACCTTCCGCAACAAAGTGAACAAATGGAAAGACAAGGCAGAACAACCAAAATCAAAACCCTACAGACCGAAATGTTCTGAAGAAACAAAACTGGCATTCTCCAAGAGAATGAAAGAATATTGGAAAATTAAGAAGAACTACACAAAATCGAGTCAATTTTTCCCTTAACGTTTTCCATTATTGGGAAAATACACTAATAATAATAATAATAATAATAATAATAATAATAATAATAATAATAATAATAATATTAACTATAAACCATTTTCATACTTATTTTTAATAATTATCTTTGTTTATAATTCAATACTAGTAATATCTAAAGATAATTCAATTCGTAAATTTTACATGGAAAATATTCAAAAAAAAATTTATTTCATTTAAAAAATTACATTTTAAAAATTCGATTTAAAATTATGCTGCCTGGATGAGATTTCTAGAGACCGACTCCTCTCGCCCGGAAGTGGGGTTCAGATAGACTAGCATTAATTTTTAAACTTTTTATTTTATGACTAGACACTTTTAGTAGTATATTTTATGGTTAGACACTTTTAGTAGTAGGGAGTTTTATGATGAATCACTTTCAACTAGTAGTAGGGGGGAGCGTTTGCAATCACATTGGTCTCAACACTCGTCCATCGCCTGTCGCCATGGAACAAACTCAGACGAAGAAGCGTATGATGCGTGGAAGAAGCGGTGGTGAACTGGGACAGCCTCCGTGACGCCGCGCCATCATCGCCTACAACAGCAGTCTTCAGCGTCCCTACTACACTGCAGTCTATCGCTCGACCGTTGATGTGTGCTGGCCGACGCTGTCACGATGAAGAATCATCAGATGTCGAAGAAGATAATGAAAAAATTCTTCACACGTGATTGGCTGTCACGAGAAAGTGGTATGGGATGGGGTGACCTCCTGTGCTGTGAAGTTGACGACCGTGCGCTATTGCGCCATCCAGAAAGCTTTGAACGCTCCCTCAGCATGCCCCCATCCCCCTGGACAGTGTCCACAACTCATACGGGGCGAAAGGAGTTGGTAAAATGACATCGCCTCAACCGGAAGAGTTTATTCTCACGACGCTGAAGCGTTAGCTGTCCTCGACTCGACCACTTCACCTGTCGGTGAAGCACTGCGACAGCGCTCGCGTTCGTCGAACCATCCAGTCTCTTCGTCCGCCCTTCGAAAATACGGCACCGACCTCCAGCCCACAGTGACGAAGTTTGACGCCCATCTACGTCAGCACAGGCTCGAGTTTGTACTCGTTTTGACAATCTAACCTATGTACAGAGGATTATAAAGCGTAGTATAACAATATGAAAATACAACTGTATGTAGTCAGGATCTAAGAATGATGTGCTATTTATACAAATTATGTAAAAACTAATTTTAAGTTCTTCATAGATTAGATAGAGCACTAAATATATACAGTATGTGTTGAAAAATGTTCAAACATGCTTGAATTTCTCCATAAAAATACCTAAGCATGCAAATATGTTTTGAAATGTCATGTAAGAAAATTTGAAAGGTCTATGAAACTTCAATGAAAACATGCAAACACAACCTCTCTTTGCAAAGGATATGTAATATAAAAGAAATAATGATATTTTCTATGTTTTTAAAGTAAACACATCATTTGGAGAAATTTAATAGATGTACTGATTTTTCAAATTATTTTTCCCTGTCACCACCTTTTAGGGTTTCCCTTTCTTCTATTATGAAAGTCTTTTCAGCGGGACAGCGAGCGTCAGCGCTCTCTCTCTCTCTCTCGAGAGAGACGCGCGGCTGGCTATCTTATATAGAGTGCATTCAAAATGCGCGCCCCGACGCACAGCGCCATCTCCTCTCGTTCCCCGGCTCCCAGAGAGCGCGCGCGTGTAGTATCTCTATAGCGCTAATGAGTGGGCGAACAAAGCAGCCAGCGCCCGCCGCTATCTTATCAGCCACCCGGCCGCCAGCGCCGCCAGCGCCGCCAGCGCGCGCCCTCAGCGACCCCTGCCCCCCGCTATCTTATCTACTTCCGCAGCGCGCACCCTCAGCCGCCCGCCCTTATCAGCATCCGCAGCGCGCGCCCTCCCGACCGCGTGTAATATCTGTACCCAAAAGCAGACAGCTTGACTCGAGATGTCACCGTAGCTCAGAGCCAAAGTGCTGGTCGCCTCAGGAAATGGGATTGAGGCTGGTTCGAATCCACTTCAGGCAGCAGCATTTTTGAAAGACACACACACACACACACGCTTCCACAATTCACCGCCAGAGCGCAGACACATACGCTTCCACAATTCGCCGCCAGAGTGCGCGCACGCTTCCACACTTCACCACCAGAGGTCGCAAGGGGAGGGTGACCCTGGTCGGTGGGAGCATTATAATTGGCCGTTTGTTGACATCGGGTGGGCGGAGGAGGGGGAGGGGGGGAGATTATAATTGGTGGCGCCGGTTGTTTACATCGGAGGGGTGGGTGGGAGGGGGAGGGGGGGCATTATAATGGGTGGCGCCGGTTGTTTACATCGGAGGGGTGGGTGGGAGGGGGAGGGGGTGGTGGGTTGTTGACATTCGGCGGGGCATTATAATTGGTGGCGCCGGTTGTTGACATCGGAAGTGGGCGGGGTGGGGGGAGGGGTGGTGGGTTGTTGACATCCACTGTTGGGCGCTGGACCGGAAGTAGATAAGATAAGCTGATAAGATAAGCTGATAAGATAAGCACTTCCTGCCATTATAATTGGTGGCGCCGGTTGTTGACACCGGATGTGGGGGAGGGAAACAGGAAGTAGATAAGATAAGCTGATAAGATAAGCACTTCCTGATCCAGAACCGCTATATCCCCCCTACTGCGACTACTGCGACTACTGCGACTACAACGACTACGGAAACTACAACGACTACGGAAACTACTGCGACTAGTGCGACTACTGCGAATAGTGCGACTACTGGGACTAGTGCGACTACTGCGACTAGTGCGACTACAACGACAAAGTGCGACTACTGCGACTAGAGCGACTACTGCGACTAGTGCGTCTACTGCGACTAGTGCGACTACTGCGACTAATGCGACTACTGCGACTACTGCGACTACTGCGACTAGTGCGCCTACTGCGACTACTGCGATTACTGCGACTACTGCGACTACTGCGACTACTGCGACTACTGCGGCTACGGCGACTACTGCGACTACGGTGACTACTGCGACTACTGCGACTACTGCGACTACTGCGACTACTGCGACTACGGCGACTACGGCGACTACTGCGACTACTGCGACTACTGCGACTACTGCGACTACTGCGACTATTGCGACTACTGCGACTAGTGCGACTAGTGCGACTACTGCCACTACTGCGACTACTGCGACTACTGCGACTACTGCGACTACTGCGACTACTGCGACTACTGCAACTACTGCGACTACTGCGACTACTGCGACTACTGCGACTACTGCGACTACTGCAACTACTGCGACTACTGGGACTACTGCGACTACTGCGACTACTGCGACTACTGCGACTACTGCGACTACTGCGACTACTGCGACTTCTGCGACTACTGCAACTACTGCGACTACTGCGACTACTGCGACTACTGCGACTACTGCGACTACTGCGACTACTGCGACTACTGCGACCTCTGCGACTACTGCGACTACGGCGACTAATGCGACTACTGCGACTACTGCGACTACTGCGACTACTGCGACTACTGCGACTACGGCGACTACTGCGACTACTGCGACTACTGCGACTACTGCGACTACTGCGACTACGGCGACTACTGCCACTACTGCGACTACTGCGACTACTGCGACTACTGCGACTACTGCGACTACTGCGACTACAACGACTACGGTAACTACTTCGACTAGTGCGACTACTGCGACTAGTGCGACTACAGCGTCAAGTGCGACTACTGCGACTAGAGCGACTACTGCCACTAGTGCGACTACTGCGACTAGTGCGACTACTGCGACTAGTGCGACTAGTGCGACTACTGCGACTACTGCGACTACTGCGACTACTGCGACTACTGCGACTACTGCGACTACTGCGACTACTGCGACTACTGCGACTACTGCGACTACTGCGACTACTGCAACTACGGCGTCTACTGCGACTACTGCGACTACTGGGACTACTGCGACTACTGCGACTACTGCGACTACGGCGACTACTGCCACTACTGCGACTACTGCGACTACTGCGACTACTGCGATTACTGCGACTACAACGACTACGGTAACTACTGCGACTAGTGCGACTACTGCGACTAGTGCGACTACTGGGACTAGTGCGACTACTGCGACTAGTGCGACTACAGCGACTAGTTCGACTAGTGCGACTAGAGCGACTAGTGCAACTAGTGCGACTACTGCGACTAGTGCGACTACTGCGACTAGTGCGACTAGTGCGACTACTGCGACTACTGCGACTACTGCGACTACTGCGACTACTGCGACTACTGCGACTACTAGGACTACTGCGACTACTGCGACTACTGCGACTACTGCGACTACTGCGACTACTGCGACTACTGCGACTACTGCGACTACTGCAACTACTGCGACTACTGCGACTACTGCGACTACTGCGACTACTGCGACTACTGCGACCTCTGCGACTACTGCGACTACTGCGACTACGGCGACTACTGCGACTACTGCGACTACTGCGACTACTGCGACTACTGCGACTACTGCGACTACGGCGACTACTGCGACTACTGCGACTACTGCGACTACTGCGACTACTGCGACTACTGCGACTACGGCGACTACTGCCACTACTGCGACTACTGCGACTACAACGACTACGGTAACTACTTCGACTAGTGCGACTACTGCGACTAGTGCGACTACAGCGACAAGTGCGACTACTGCGACTAGAGCGACTACTGCCACTAGTGCGACTACTGCGACTAGTGCGACTACTGCGACTAGTGCGACTAGTGCGACTACTGCGACTACTGCGACTACTGCGACTACTGCGACTACTGCGACTACTGCGACTACTGCGACTACTGCGACTACTGCGACTACGGCGTCTACTGCGACTACTGAGACTACTGCGACTACTGGGACTACTGCGACTACTGCGACAACGGCGACTACTGCCACTACTGCGACTACTGCGACTACTGCGACTACTGCGATTACTGCGACTACAACGACTACGGTAACTACTGCGACTAGTGCGACTACTGCGACTAGTGCGACTACTGGGACTAGTGTGACTACTGCGACTAGTGCGACTACAGCGACAAGGGCGACTAGTGCGACTAGAGCGACTAGTGCAACTAGTGCGACTACTGCGACTAGTGCGACTACTGCGACTAGTGCGACTAGTGCGACTACTGCGACTACTGCGACTACTGCGACTACTGCGACTACTGCGACTACTGCGACTACTGCGACTACTGCGACTACTGCGACTACTGCGACTACTGCGACTACTGCGACTACTGCGACTACTGCGACTACTGCGACTACTGCGACTACTGCGACTATTGCGACTACTGGGACTACTGCGACTACTGCGACTACTAGGACTACTGCGACTACTGCGACTATTGCGACTACTGCGACTACTGTGACTACTGCGACTACTGCGACTAGTGCGACTACTGCGACTAGTGCGACTTCTGCGACTACTGCGAATACTGCGACTACTGCGACTACTGCGACTAGTGCGACTACTACTAGTGCGACTACTGCGACTAGTGCGACTACTGCGACTAGTGCGACTACTGGGACTAGTGCGACTACTGCGACTAGTGCGACTACAGCGACAAGTGCGACTAGTGCAACTAGAGCGACTAGTGCAACTAGTGCGACTACTGCGACTAGTGCGACTACTGCGACTAGTGCGACTAGTGCGTCTACTGCGACTACTGCGACTACTGCGACTACTGCGACTACTGCGACTACTGCGACTACTGCGATTACTGCGACTACAACGACAACGGTAACTACTGCGACTAGTGCGACTACTGCGACTAGTGCGACTACTGGGACTAGTGCGACTACTGCGACTAGTGCGACTACAGCGACAAGTACGACTAGTGCGACTAGAGCGACTAGTGCAACTAGTGCGACTACTGCGACTAGTGCGACTACTGCGACTAGTGCGACTACTGCGACTACTGCGACTACTGCGACTACTGCGACTACTGCGACTACTGCGACTACTGCGACTACTGCGATCTCTGCGACTACTGCGACTACGGCGACTACTGCGACTACTGCGACTACGGCGAATACTGCGACTACTGCGACTACTGCGACTACTGCGACTACTGCGATTACGGCGACTACTGCCACTACTGCGACTACTGCGACTACTGCGACTACTGCGACTACTGCGACTACAACGACTACGGTAACTACTTCGACTAGTGGGACTACTGCGACTAGTGCGACTACAGCGACAAGTGCGACTACTGCGACTAGAGCGACTACTGCCACTAGTGCGACTACTGCGACTAGTGCGACTACTGCGACTAGTGCGACTTGTGCGACTACTGCGACTACTGCGACTACTGCGACTACTGCGACTACTGCGACTACTGCGACTACTGCGACTACTGCGACTACTGCGACTACGGCGTCTACTGCGACTACTGCGACTACTGCGACTACTGCGACTACTGCGACTACTGCGACTACGGCGACTACTGCCACTACTGCGACTACTGCGACTACTGCGACTACTGCGATTACTGCGACTACAACGACTACGGCTAGCTACAACGACTGCGACTAGTGCGACTACTGCGACTAGTGCGACTACTGGGACTAGTGCGACTACTGCGACTAGTGCGACTACAGCGACAAGTGCGACTAGTGCGACTAGAGCGACTAGTGCAACTAGTGCGACTACTGCGACTAGTGCGACTACTGCGACTAGTGCGACTAGTGCGACTACTGCGACTACTGCGACTACTGCGACTACTGCGACTACTGCGACTACTGCGACTACTGCGACTACTGCGACTACTGCGACTACTGCGACTACAGCGACTACTGCGACTACTGCGACTACTGCGACTACTGTGACTACTGCGACTACTGCGACTACTAGGACAACTGCGACTACTGCGACTACTAGGACAACTGCGACTACTGCGACTATTGCGACTACTGCGACTACTGCGACTACTGCGACTACTGCGACTAGTGCGACTATTGCGACTAGTGCGACTACTGCGACTACTGCGAATACTGCGACTACTGCGACTACTGCGACTAGTGCGACTACTACTAGTGCGACTACTGCGACTAGTGCGACTACTGCGAATAGTGCGACTACTGCGACTAGTGCGACTACTGCGACTAGTGCGACTACTGCGACTAGTGCAACTACTGCGACTACTGCGACTACAGCGACTTGTGCGTCTACTGCGACTACTGCGACTACTGCGACTAGTGCGACTACTGCGACTACTGCGACTACTGCGACTACTGCGACTACTGCGACTACTGCGACTACTGCGAATACTGCGACTATTGCGACTACTGCGACTACTGCGACTACTGCGACTACTGCGACTACTGCGACTACTGCGACTACTGCGACTACTGCGCCTACTGCGACTACTGCGACTACAGCGACTACTGCGTCTACTGCGACTACTGCGACTACTGCGACTACGGCGAACACTGCGACTACTTTGACTACTGCGACTACTGCGACTACTGCGACTACTGCGACTACTGCGACTACTGCGACTACTGCGACTACTGCGACTACGGCGACTACTGCGACTACTGCGACTACTGCGACTACTGCGACTACTGCGACTACGGCGACTACTGCCACTACTGCCACTACTGCGACTACTGCGACTACTGCGACTACTGCGACTACAACGACTACGGAAACTACTGCGACTAGTGCGACAACTGCGACTAGTGCGACTACTGGGACTAGTGCGATTACTGCGACTAGTGCGACTACAACGACAAGTGCGACTACTGCGACTAGAGCGACTACTGCGACTAGTGCGACTACTGCGACTAGTGCGACTACTGCGACTAGTGCGACTAGTGCGACTACTGCGACTACTGCGACTACTGCGTTACTGCGACTACTGCGACCTCTGCGACTACTGCAACTACTGCGACTACTGCGACTACAACGACTACGGATACTACTGCGACTAGTGCGACTACTGCGACTAGTGCGACTACTGGGACTAGTGCGACTACTGCCACTAGTGCGACTACAACGACAAGTGCGACTACTGCGACTAGAGCGACTACTGCGACTAGTGCGACTACTGCGACTAGTGCGACTACTGCGACTAGTGCGACTAGTGGGACTACTGCGACTACTGCGACTACTGCGTTACTGCGACTACTGCGACCTCTGCGACTACTGCAACTACTGCGACTAATGCGACTACAACGACTACGGAAACTACTGCGACTAGTGCGACTACTGCGACTAGTGCGACTACTGGGACTAGTGCGACTACTGCGACTAGTGCGACTACAACGACAAGTGCGACTACTGCGACTAGAGCGACTACTGCGACTAGTGCGACTACTGCGACTAGTGCGACTACTGCGATTATTTCGACTAGTGCGACTACTGCGACTACTGCGACTACTGCGTTACTGCGACTACTGCGACCTCTGCGACTACTGCGACTACTGCGACTAGTGCGATTACTGCGACTACTGCGACTACTGCGACTACTGCGACTACTGCGACTACTGCGACTAGTGCGACTACTGCGACTACTGCGACTACTGCGACTACTGCGACTACTGCGACTAGTGCGCCTACTGCGATTACTGCGATTACTGCGACTACTGCGACTACTGCGACTACTGCGACTACTGCGGCTACGGCGACTACAGCGACTACGGCGACTACAGCGACTACTGGGACTACTGCGACTACTGCGACTACTGCGACTACTGCGACTACGGCGACTACGGCGACTACTGCGACTACTGCGACTACTGCGACTACTGCGACTACTGCGACTACTGCGACTACTGCGACTAGTGCGACTACTGAGACTAGTGCGACTACTGCGACTAGTGCGACTACTGCGACTAGTGCGACTACTGCGACTAGTGCGACTACTGCGACTAGTGCGACTACTGCGACTAGTGCGACTACTGCGACTACTGCGACTAATGCGACTAGTGCGACTCCTGCGACTAGTGCGACTCCTGCGACTACTGCGACTACTGCGACTACTGCGACTACTGCGACTACTGCGACTACTGCGACTACTGCGACTACGGCGATTACGGCGACTACTGCGACTACTGCGACTACTGCGACTACTGCGACTACTGCGACTACTGCGACTACTGCGAATACAACGACTACGGAAACTACAACGACTACGGAAACTACTGCGACTAGTGCGACTACTGCGACTAGTGCGACTACTGGGACTAGTGCGACTACTGGGACTAGTGCGACTACTGCGACTAGTGCGACTACAACGACAAGTGCGACTACTGCGACTAGAGCGACTACTGCGACTAGTGCGTCTACTGCGACTAGTGCGACTACTGCGACTACTGCCACTACTGCGACTACTGCGACTACTGCGACTAATGCGCCTACTGCGACTACTGCGATTACTGCGACTACTGCGACTACTGCGACTACTGCGACTACTGCGGCTACGGCGACTACTGCGACTACGGCGACTACTGCGACTACTGCGACTACTGCGACTACTGCGACTACGGCGACTACGGCGACTACTGCGACTACTGCGACTACTGCGACTACTGCGACTACTGCGACTACTGCGACTAGTGCGACTACTGCGACTAGTGCGACTAGTGCGACTACTGCGACTACTGCGACTACTGCGACTACTGCGACTGCTGCAACTACTGCGACTACTGCGACTACTGCGACTACTGCGACTACTGCGACTACTGCGACTACTGCGACTACTGGGACTACTGCGACTACTGCGACTACTGCGACTACTGCGACTACTGCGACTACTGCGACTACTGCGACTACTGCGACTACTGCAACTACTGCGACTACTGCGACTACTGCGACTACTGCGACTACTGCGACTACTGCGACTACTGCGACCTCTGCGACTACTGCGACTACTGCGACTACGGCGACTACTGCGACTACTGCGACTACTGCGACTACTGCGACTACTGCGACTACTGCGACTACGGCGACTACTGCGACTACTGCGACTACTGCGACTACTGCGACTACTGCGACTACGGCGACTACTGCCACTACTGCGACTACTGCGACTACAACGACTACGGTAACTACTTCGACTAGTGCGTCTACTGCGACTAGTGCGACTACAGCGACAAGTGCGACTACTGCGACTAGAGCGACTACTGCCACTAGTGCGACTACAGCGACTATTGCGACTACTGCGACTACTGCGACTACTGCGACCTCTGCGACTACTGCGACTACTGCGACTACGGCGACTACTGCGACTACTGCGACTACTGCGACTACTGCGACTACTGCGACTACTGCGACTACGGCGACTACTGCGACTACTGCGACTACTGCGACTACTGCGACTACTGCGACTACTGCGACTACGGCGACTACTGCCACTACTGCGACTACTGCGACTACAACGACTACGGTAACTACTTCGACTAGTGCGTCTACTGCGACTAGTGCGACTACAGCGACAAGTGCGACTACTGCGACTAGAGCGACTACTGCCACTAGTGCGACTACTGCGACTATTGCGACTACTGCGACTAGTGCGACTAGTGCGACTACTGCGACTACTGCGACTACTGCGACTACTACGACTACTGCGACTACTGCGACTACTGCGACTACTGCGACTACTGCGACTACGGCGTCTACTGCGACTACTGCGACTACTGCGAATACTGCGACTACTGCGACTACTGCGACTACGGCGACTACTGCCACTACTGCGACAACTGCGACTACTGCGACTACTGCGATTACTGCGACTACAACGACTACGGTAACTACTGCGACTAGTGCGACTACTGCGACTAGTGCGACTACTGGGACTAGTGCGACTACTGCGACTAGTGCGACTACAGCGACAAGGGCGACTAGTGCGACTAGAGCGACTAGTGCAACTAGTGCGACTACTGCGACTAGTGCGACTACTGCGACTAGTGCGACTAGTGCGACTACTGCGACTACTGCGACTACTGCGACTACTGCGACTACTGCGACTACTGCGACTACTGCGACCACTGCGACTGTTGCGACTACTGCGACTACTGCGAATACTGCGACTACTGCGACTACTGCGACTAGTGCGACTACTACTAGTGCGACTACTGCGACTAGTGCGACTACTGCGACTAGTGCGACTACTGGGACTAGTGCGACTACTGCGACTAGTGCGACTACAGCGACAAGTGCGACTAGTGCGACTAGAGCGACTAGTGCAACTAGTGCGACTACTGCGACTAGTGCGACTACTGCGACTAGTGCGACTAGTGCGACTACTGCGACTACTGCGACTACTGCGACTACTGCGACTACTGCGATTACTGCGACTACAACGACTACGGTAACTACTGCGACTAGTGCGACTACTGCGACTAGTGCGACTACTGGGACTAGTGCGACTACTGCGACTAGTGCGACTACAGCGACAAGTGCGACTAGTGCGACTAGAGCGACTAGTGCAACTAGTGCGACTACTGCGACTAGTGCGACTACTGCGACTAGTGCGACTTGTGCGACTACTGCGACTACTGCGACTACTGCGACTACTGCGACTACTGCGACTACTGCGACTACTGCGACTACTGCGACTACTGCGACTACTGCGACTACAGCGACTACTGCGACTACTGCGACTACTGCGACTACTGGGACCTCTGCGACTACTGCGACTACTGCGACTACGGCGACTACTGCGACTATTGCGACTACTGCGACTACTGCGACTACTGCGACTACTGCGACTACTGCGACTACGGCGACTACTGCGACTACTGCGACTACTGCGACTACTGCGACTACTGCGACTACTGCGACTACGGCGACTACTGCCACTACTGCGACTACTGCGACTACTGCGACTACTGCGAATACAACGACTACGGAAACTACTGCGACGAGTGCGACTACTGCGACTAGTGCGAATACTGGGACTAGTGCGACTACTGCGACTAGTGCGACTACAACGACAAGTGCGACTACTGCGACTAGAGCGACTACAGCGACTAGTGCGACTACTGCGACTAGTGCGACTAGTGCGACTACTGCGACTACTGCGACTACTGCGTTACTGCGACTAATGCGACTAGTGCGACTCCTGCGACTAGTGCGACTCCTGTGACTACTGCGACTACTGCGACTAGTGCGACTACTGCGACTACTGCGACTACTGCGACTACTGCGACTACTGCGACTACGGCGATTACGGCGACTACTGCGACTTCTGCGACTACTGCGACTACTGCGACTACTGCGACTACTGCGACTACTGCGAATACAACGACTACGGAAACTACAACGACTACGGAAACTACTGCGACTAGTGCGACTACTGCGACTACTGCGACTACTGCGACTAATGCGCCTACTGCGACTACTGCGATTACTGCGACTACTGCGACTACTGCGACTACTGCGACTACTGCGACTACTGCGGCTACGGCGACTACTGCGACTACGGCGACTACTGCGACTACTGCGACTACTGCGACTACTGCGACTACTGCGACTACTGCGACTACGGCGACTACGGCGACTACTGCGCCTACTGCGACTACTGCGACTACTGCGACTACTGCGACTACTGCGACTAGTGCGACTACTGCGACTAGTGCGACTAGTGCGACTACTGCGACTACTGCGACTACTGCGACTACTGCGACTACTGCGACTACTGCGACTACTGCGACTACTGCGACTGCTGCAACTACTGCGACTACTACGACTACTGCGACTACTGCAACTACTGCGACTACTGCGACTACTGCGACTACTGGGACTACTGCGACTACTGCGACTACTGCGACTACTGCGACTACTGCGACTACTGCGACTACTGCGACTACTGCAACTACTGCGACTACTGCGACTACTGCGACTACTGCGACTACTGCGACTACTGCGACCTCTGCGACTACTGCGACTACTGCGACTACGGCGACTACTGCGACTACTGCGACTACTGCGACTACTGCGACTACTGCGACTACTGCGACTAGGGCGACTACTGCGACTACTGCGACTACTGCGACTACTGCGACTACTGCGACTACGGCGACTACTGCCACTACTGCGACTACTGCGACTACAACGACTACGTTAACTACTTCGACTAGTGCGACTACTGCGACTAGTGCGACTAGAGCGACAAGTGCGACTACTGCGACTAGAGCGACTACTGCCACTAGTGCGACTACTGCGACTAGTGCGACTACTGCGACTAGTGCGACTAGTGCGATTATTGCGACTACTGCGACTACTGCGACTACTGCGACTACTGCGACTACTGCGACTACTGCGACTACTGCGACTACTGCGACTACGGCGTCTACTGCGACTACTGCGACTACTGCGACTACTGCGACTACTGCGACTACTGCGACTACGGCGACTACTGCCACTACTGCGACTACTGCGACTACTGCGACTACTGCGATTACTGCGACTACAACGACTACGGTAACTACTGCGACTAGTGCGACTACTGCGACTAGTGCGACTACTGGGACCAGTGCGACTACTGCGACTAGTGCGACTACAGCGACAAGGGCGACTAGTGCGACTAGTGCGACTAGTGCAACTAGTGCGACTACTGCGACTAGTGCGACTACTGCGACTAGTGCGACTAGTGCGACTACTGCGACTACTGCGACTACTGCGACTACTGCGACTACTGCGACTACTGCGACTACTGCGACTACTGCGACTACTGCGACTACTGCGACTACTGCGACTACTGCGACTATTGCGACTACTGGGACTACTGCGACTACTGCGACTACTAGGACTACTGCGACTACTGCGACTATTGCGACTACTGCGACTACTGCGACTACTGCGACTACTGCGACTAATGCGACTACTGCGACTAGTGCGACTACTGCGACTACTGCGAATACTGCGACTACTGCGACTACTGCGACTAGTGCGACTACTACTAGTGCGACTACTGCGACTAGTGCGACTACTGCGACTAGTGCGACTACTGGGACTAGTGCGACTACTGCGACTAGTGCGACTACAGCGACAAGTGCGACTAGTGCGACTAGAGCGACTAGTGCAACTAGTGCGACTACTGCGACTAGTGCGACTACTGCGACTAGTGCGACTAGTGCGACTAGTGCGACTACTGCGATTACTGCGACTACTGCGACTACTGCGGCTACTGCGACTACTGCGATTACTGCGACTACAACGACTACGGTAACTACTGCGACTAGTGCGACTACTGCGACTAGTGCGACTACTGGGACTAGTGCGACTACTGCGACTAGTGCGACTACAGCGACAAGTGCGACTAGTGCGACTAGAGCGACTAGTGCAACTAGTGCGACTACTGCGACTAGTGCGACTACTGCGACTAGTGCGACTAGTGCGACTACTGCGACTACTGCGACTACTGCGACTACTGCGACTACTGCGAATACTGCGACTACTGCGACTACTGCGACTACTGCGACTACAGCGACTACTGCGACTACTGCGACTACTGCGACTACAGCGACTACTGCGACTACTGCGACTACTGCGAGAACTGCGACTACTGCGACCTCTGCGACTACTGCGACTACTGCGACTACGGCGACTACTGCGACTATTGCGACTACTGCGACTACTGCGACTACTGCGAATACTGCGACTACTGCGACTACGGCGACTACTGCGACTACTGCGACTACTGCGACTACTGCGACTACTGCGACTACTGCGACTACGGCGACTACTGCCACTACTGCGACTACTGCGACTACTGCGACTACTGCGACTATAACGACTACGGAAACTATTGCGACGAGTGCGACTAGTGCGACTACTGGGACTAGTGCGACTACTGCGACTAGTGCGACTACAACGACAAGTGCGACTACTGCGACTAGAGCGACTACAGCGACTTGTGCGACTACTGCGACTAGTGCGACTACTGCGACTAGTGCGACTAGTGCGACTACTGCGACTACTGCGACTACTGCGTTACTGCGACTAATGCGACTAGTGCGACTCCTGCGACTAGTGCGACTCCTGCGACTACTGCGACTAGTGCGACTACTGCGACTACTGCGACTACTGCGACTACTGCGACTACTGCGACTACGGCGATTACGGCGACTACTGCGACTACTGCGACTACTGCGACTACTGCGACTACTGCGACTACTGCGACTACTGCGAATACAACGACTACGGAAACTACAACGACTACGGAAACTACTGCGACTAGTGCGACTACTGCGACTAGTGCGACTACAACGACACGTGCGACTACTGCGACTAGAGCGACTACTGCGACTAGTGTGTCTACTGCGACTAGTGCGACTACTGCGACTACTGCCACTACTGCGACTACTGCGACTACTGCGACTAGTGCGCCTACTGCGACTACTGCGATTACTGCGACTACTGCGACTACTGCGACTACTGCGACTACTGCGGCTACGGCGACTACTGCGACTACGGCGACTACTGCGACTACTGCGACTACTGCGACTACTGCGACTACTGCGACTACTGCGACTACGGCGACTACGGCGACTACTGCGACTACTGCGACTACTGCGACTACTGCGACTACTGCGACTACTGCGACTAGTGCGACTACTGCGACTAGTGCGACTAGTGCGACTACTGCGACTACTGCGACTACTGCGACTACTGCGACTACTGCGACTACTGCGACTACTGCGACTGCTGCAACTACTGGGTCTACTGCGACTACTGCGATTACTGCGACTACTGCGACTACTGCGACTACTGCGACTACTGAAACTACTGCGACTACTGCGACTACTGCGACTACTGCGACTACGGCGACTACTGCCACTACTGCGACTACTGCGACTACTGCGACTACTGCGACTACAACGACTACGGAAACTACTGCGACTAGTGCGACAACTGCGACTAGTGCGACTACTGGGACTAGTGCGATTACTGCGACTAGTGCGACTACAACGACAAGTGCGACTACTGCGACTAGAGCGACTACTGCGACTAGTGCGACTACTGCGACTAGTGCGACTACTGCGACTAGTGCGACTAGTGCGACTACTGCGACTACTGCGACTACTGCGTTACTGCGACTACTGCGACCTCTGCGACTACTGCAACTACTGCGACTACTGCGACTACAACGACTACGGATACTACTGCGACTAGTGCGACTACTGCGACTAGTGCGACTACTGGGACTAGTGCGACTACTGCGACTAGTGCGACTACAACGACAAGTGCGACTACTGCGACTAGAGCGACTACTGCGACTAGTGCGACTACTGCGACTAGTGCGACTACTGCGACTAGTGCGACTAGTGGGACTACTGCGACTACTGCGACTACTGCGTTACTGCGACTACTGCGACCTCTGCGACTACTGCAACTACTGCGACTAATGCGACTACAACGACTACGGAAACTACTGCGACTAGTGCGACTACTGCGACTAGTGCGACTACTGGGACTAGTGCGACTACTGCGACTAGTGCGACTACAACGACAAGTGCGACTACTGCGACTAGAGCGACTACTGCGACTAGTGCGACTACTGCGACTAGTGCGAATACTGCGATTATTTCGACTAGTGCGACTACTGCGACTACTGCGACTACTGCGTTACTGCGACTACTGCGACCTCTGCGACTACTGCGACTACTGCGACTAGTGCGATTAATGCGACTACTGCGACTACTGCGACTACTGCGACTACTGCGACTAGTGCGACTACTGCGACTACTGCGACTACTGCGACTACTGCGACTACTGCGACTAGTGCGCCTACTGCGACTACTGCGATTACTGCGACTACTGCGACTACTGCGACTACTGCGACTACTGCGGCTACGGCGACTACTGCGACTACGGCGACTACAGCGACTACTGGGACTACTGCGACTACTGCGACTACTGCGACTACTGCGACTACGGCGACTACGGCGACTACTGCGACTACTGCGACTACTGCGACTACTGCGACTACTGCGACTACTGCGACTACTGCGACTAGTGCGACTACTGCGACTAGTGCGACTACTGCGACTAGTGCGACTACTGCGACTAGTGCGACTACTGCGACTAGTGCGACTACTGCGACTACTGGGACTAATGCGACTAGTGCGACTCCTGCGACTAGTGCGACTCCTGCGACTACTGCGACTACTGCGACTAGTGCGACTACTGCGACTACTGCGACTACTGCGACTACTGCGACTACGGCGATTACGGCGACTACTGCGACTACAGCGACTACTGCGACTACTGCGACTACTGCGACTACTGCGACTACTGCGAATACAACGACTACGGAAACTACAACGACTACGGAAACTACTGCGACTAGTGCGACTACTGCGACTAGTGCGACTACTGGGACTAGTGAGACTACTGGGACTAGTGCGACTACTGCAACTAGTGCGACTACAACGACAAGTGCGACTACTGCGACTAGAGCGACTACTGCGACTAGTGCGTCTACTGCGACTAGTGCGACTACTGCGACTACTGCCACTACTGCGACTACTGCGACTACTGCGACTAGTGCGCCTACTGCGACTACTGCGATTACTGCGACTACTGCGACTACTGCGACTACTGCGACTACTGAGGCTACGGCGACTACTGCGACTACGGCGACTACTGCGACTACTGCGACTACTGCGACTACTGCGACTACTGCGACTACGGCGACTACGGCGACTACTGCGACTACTGCGACTACTGAGACTACTGCGACTACTGCGACTACTGCGACTACTGCGACTAGTGCGACTACTGCGACTAGTGCGACTAGTGCGACTACTGCGACTACTGCGACTACTGCGACTACTGCGACTGCTGCAACTACTGCGACTACTGCGACTACTGCGACTACTGCGACTACTGCGACTACTGCGACTACTGGGACTACTGCGACTACTGCGACTACTTTGACTACTGCGACTACTGCGGCTACTGCGACTACTGCGACTACTGCAACTACTGCGACTACTGCGACTACTGCGACTACTGCGACTACTGCGACTACTGCGACTACTGCGACCTCTGCGACTACTGCGACTACTGCGACTACGGCGACTACTGCGACTACTGCGACTACTGCGACTACTGCGACTACTGCGACTACTGCGACTACGGCGACTACTGCGACTACTGCGACTACTGCGACTACTGCGACTACTGCGACTACTGCGACTACGGCGACTACTGCCACTACTGCGACTACTGCGACTACAACGACTACGGTAACTACTTCGACTAGTGCGACTACTGCGACTAGTGCGACTACAGCGACAAGTGCGACTACTGCGACTAGAGCGACTACTGCCACTAGTGCGATTACTGCGACTAGTGCGACTACTGCGACTAGTGCGACTAGTGCGACTACTGCGACTACTGCGACTACTGCGACTACTGCGACTACTGCGACTACTGCGACTACTGCGACTACTGCGACTACTGCGACTACGGCGTCTACTGCGACTACTGCGACTACTGCGACTACTGCGACTACTGCGACTACTGCGACTACGGCGACTACTGCCACTACTGCGACTACTGCGACTATTGCGACTACTGCGATTACTGCGACTACAACGACTACAGTAACTACTGCGACTAGTGCGACTACTGCGACTAGTGCGACTACTGGGACTAGTGCGACTACTGCGACTAGTGCGACTAGAGCGACTAGTGCAACTAGTGCGACTACTGCGACTAGTGCGACTACTGCGACTAGTGCGACTAGTGCGACTACTGCGACTACTGCGACTACTGCGACTACTGCGACTACTGCGACTACTGCGACTTACTGCGACTACTGCGACTATTGCGACTACTGCGACTACTGCGAATACTGCGACTACTGCGACTACTGCGACTAGTGCGACTACTACTAGTGCGACTACTGCGACT
This sequence comes from Gryllus longicercus, assembly GCA_038098605.1. Taxonomy (NCBI): domain Eukaryota; kingdom Metazoa; phylum Arthropoda; class Insecta; order Orthoptera; family Gryllidae; genus Gryllus; species Gryllus longicercus. The sequence continues at coordinate 6,527 of JAZDUA010001462.1, read as the reverse complement.
AGTGCGACTACTGCGACTAGTGCGACTACTGGGACTAGTGCGACTACTGCGACTAGTGCGACTACAGCGACAAGTGCGACTAGTGCGACTAGAGCGACTAGTGCAACTAGTGCGACTACTGCGACTAGTGCGACTACTGCGACTAGTGCGACTAGTGCGACTACTGCGACTAATGCGACTACTGCGACTACTGCGACTACTGCGATTACTGCGACTACAACGACTACGGTAACTACTGCGACTAGTGCGACTACTGCGACTAGTGCGACTACTGGGACTAGTGCGACTACTGCGACTAGTGCGACTACAGCGACAAGTGCGACTAGTGCGACTAGAGCGACTAGTGCAACTAGTGCGACTACTGCGACTAGTGCGACTACTGCGACTAGTGCGACTAGTGCGACTACTGCGACTACTGCGACTACTGCGACTACTGCGACTACTGCGACTACTGCGACTACTGCGACTACTGCGACTACTGCGACTACTGCGACTACTGCGACTACTGCGACTACTGCGACTACTGCGACTACTGCGACTACTGCGACTACAGCGACTACTGCGACTACTGCGACTACTGCGACTACTGCGACCTCTGCGACTACTGCGACTACTGCGACTACGGCGACTACTGCGACTATTGCGACTACTGCGACTACTGCGACTACTGCGACTACTGCGACTACGGCGACTACTGCGACTACTGCGACTACTGCGACTACTGCGACTACTGCGACTACTGCGACTACTGCGACTACGGCGACTACTCCCACTACTGCGACTACTGCGACTACTGCGAATACAACGACTACGGAAACTACTGCGACGAGTGCGACTACTGCGACTAGTGCGACTACTGGGACTAGTGCGACTACTGCGACTAGTGCGACTACAACGACAAGTGCGACTACTGGGACTAGAGCGATTACAGCGACTAGTGCGACTACTGCGACTAGTGCGACTAGTGCGACTACTGCGACTACTGCGACTACTGCGTTACTGCGACTAATGCGACTAGTGCGACTCCTGCGACTAGTGCGACTCCTGCGACTACTGCGACTACTGCGAGTAGTGCGACTACTGCGACTACTGCGACTACTGCGACTACTGCGACTACTGCGACTACGGCGATTACGGCGACTACTGCGACTACTGCGACTACTGCGACTACTGCGACTACTGCGACTACTGCGACTACTGCGACTACTGCGACTACTGCGAATACAACGACTACGGAAACTACAACGACTACGGAAACTACTGCGACTAGTGCGACTACTGCGACTACTGCGACTACTGCGACTAGTGCGCCTACTGCGACTACTGCGATTACTGCGACTACTGCGACTACTGCGACTACTGCGGCTACGGCGACAACTGCGACTACGGCGACTACTGCGACTACTGCGACTACTGCGACTACTGCGACTACTGCGACTACTGCGACTACGGCGACTACGGCGACTACTGCGACTACTGCGACTACTGCGACTACTGCGACTACTGCGACTACTGCGACTAGTGCGACTATTGCGACTAGTGCGACTAGTGCGACTACTGCGACTACTGCGACTACTGCGACTACTGCGACTACTGCGACTACTGCGACTACTGCGACTGCTGCAACTACTGCGACTACTGCGACTACTGCGACTACTGCGACTACTGCGACTACTGCGACTACTGCGACTACTGGGACTACTGCGACTACTGCGACTACTGCGACTACTGCGACTACTGCGACTACTGCGACTACTGCGACTACTGCGACCACTGCGACTACTGCAACTACTGCGACTACTGCGACTACTGCGACTACTGCGACTACTGCGACTACTGCGACTACTGCGACCTCTGCGACTACTGCGACTACTGCGACTACGGCGACTACTGCGACTACTGCGACTACTGCGACTACTGCGACTACTGCGACTACAACGACTACGGTAACTACTGCGACTAGAGCGACTACTGCCACTAGTGCGACTACTGCGACTAGTGCGACTACTGCGACTAGTGCGACTAGTGCGACTAGTGCGACTACTGCGACTACTGCGACTACTGCGACTACTGCGACTACTGCGACTACTGCGACTACTGCGACTACTGCGACTACGGCGTCTACTGCGACTACTGCGACTACTGCGACTACTGCGACTAGTGCGACTACAACGACAAGTGCGACTACTGCGACTAGAGCGACTACTGCGACTAGTGCGTCTACTGCGACTAGTGCGACTACTGCGACTACTGCCACTACTGCGACTACTGCGACTACTGCGACTAGTGCGCCTACTGCGACTACTGCGATTACTGCGACTACTGCGACTACTGCGACGACTGCGACTACTGCGGCTACGGCGACTACTGCGACTACGGCGACTACTGCGACTACTGCGACTACTGCGACTACTGCGACTACTGCGACTACTGCGACTACGGCGACTACGGCGACTACTGCGACTACTGCTACTACTGCGACTACTGCGACTACTGCGACTACTGCGACTAGTGCGACTACTGCGACTAGTGCGACTAGTGCGACTACTGCGAATACTGCGACTACTGCGACTACTGCGACTACTGCGACTACTGCGACTACTGCGACTGCTGCAACTACTGCGACTACTGCAACTACTGCGACTACTGCGACTACTGCGACTACTGCGACTACTGCGACTACTGGGTCTACTGCGACTACTGCGACTACTGCGACTACTGCGACTACTGCGACTACTGCGACTACTGCGACTACTGCGACTACTGCAACTACTGCGACTACTGCGACTACTGCGACTACTGCGACTACAACGACTACGGAAACTACTGCGACGAGTGCGACTACTGCGACTAGTGCGACTACTGGGACTAGTGCGACTACTGCGACTAGTGCGACTACAACGACAAGTGCGACTACTGCGACTAGAGCGACTACAGCGACTTGTGCGACTACTGCGACTAGTGCGACTACTGCGACTAGTGCGACTAGTGCGACTCCTGCGACTACTGCGACTACTGCGACTAGTGCGACTACTGCGACTACTGCGACTACTGCGACTACTGCGACTACTGCGACTACGGCGATTACGGCGACTACTGCGACTACTGCGACTACTGCGACTACTGCGACTACTGCGACTACTGCGACTACTGCGAATACAACGACTACGGAAAACTACAACGACTACGGAAACTACTGCGACTAGTGCGACTACTGCGACTAGTGCGACTACTGGGACTAGTGCGACTACTGCGACTAGTGCGACTACAACGACAAGTGCGACTACTGCGACTAGAGCGACTACTGCGACTAGTGCGTCTACTGCGACTAGTGCGACTACTGCGACTACTGCCACTACTGCGACTACTGCGACTACAGCGACTAGTGCGCCTACTGCGACTACTGCGATTACTGCGACTACTGCGACTACTGCGACTACTGCGACTACTGCGGCTACGGCGACTACTGCGACTACGGCGACTACTGCGACTACTGCGACTACTGCGACTACTGCGACTACTGCGACTACTGCGACTACGGCGACTACGGCGACTACTGCGACTACTGCGACTACTGCGACTACTGCGACTACTGCGACTACTGCGACTAGTGCGACTACTGCGACTAGTGCGACTAGTGCGACTACTGCGACTACTGCGACTACTGCGACTACTGCGACTACTGCGACTACTGCGACTACTGCGACTACTGCGACTACTGGGTCTACTGCGACTACTGCGACTACTGCGACTACTGCGACTACTGCGACTACTGCGACTACTGTAACTACTGCGACTACTGCGACTACTGCGACTACTGCGACTACTGCGACTACTGCGACTACTGCGACCTCTGCGACTACTGCGACTACTGCGACTACGGCGACTACTGCGACTACTGCGACTACTGCGACTACTGCGACTACTGCGACTACTGCGACTACGGCGACTACTGCCACTACTGCGACTACTGCGACTACAACGACTACGATAACTACTTCGACTAGTGCGACTACTGCGACTAGTGCGACTACAGCGACAAGTGCGACTACTGCGACTAGAGCGACTACTGCCACTAGTGCGACTACTGCGACTAGTGCGACTACTGCGACTAGTGCGACTAGTGCGACTACTGCGACTACTGCGTCTACTGCGACTACTGCGACTACTGCGACTACTGCGACTACTGCGACTACTGCGACTACGGCGTCTACTGCGACTACTGCGACTACTGCGACTACTGCGACTACTGCGACTACTGCGACTACGGCGACTACTGACACTACTGCGACTACTGCGACTACTGCGACTACTGCGATTACTGCGACTACAACGACTACGGTAACTACTGCGACTAGTGCGACTACTGCGACTAGTGCGACTACTGGGACTAGTGCGACTACTGCGACTAGTGCGACTACAGCGACAAGTGCGACTAGTTCGACTAGAGCGACTAGTGCAACTAGTGAGACTACTGCGACTAGTGCGACTACTGCGACTAGTGCGACTAGTGCGACTACTGCGACTACTGCGACTACTGCGACTACTGCGACTACTGCGTTACTGCGACTACTGCGACCTCTGCGACTACTGCGACTACTGCGACTAGTGCGATTAATGCGACTACTGCGACTACTGCGACTACTGCGACTACTGCGACTAGTGCGACTACTGCGACTACTGCGACTACTGCGACTACTGCGACTACTGCGACTAGTGCGCCTACTGCGACTACTGCGATTACTGCGACTACTGCGACTACTGCGACTACTGCGACTACTGCGGCTACGGCGACTACTGCGACTACGGCGACTACAGCGACTACTGGGACTACTGCGACTACTGCGACTACTGCGACTACTGCGACTACGGCGACTACGGCGACTACTGCGACTACTGCGACTACTGCGACTACTGCGACTACTGCGACTACTGCGACTACTGCGACTAGTGCGACTACTGCGACTAGTGCGACTACTGCGACTAGTGCGACTACTGCGACTAGTGCGACTACTGCGACTAGTGCGACTACTGCGACTACTGGGACTAATGCGACTAGTGCGACTCCTGCGACTAGTGCGACTCCTGCGACTACTGCGACTACTGCGACTAGTGCGACTACTGCGACTACTGCGACTACTGCGACTACTGCGACTACGGCGATTACGGCGACTACTGCGACTACAGCGACTACTGCGACTACTGCGACTACTGCGACTACTGCGACTACTGCGAATACAACGACTACGGAAACTACAACGACTACGGAAACTACTGCGACTAGTGCGACTACTGCGACTAGTGCGACTACTGGGACTAGTGAGACTACTGGGACTAGTGCGACTACTGCGACTAGTGCGACTACAACGACAAGTGCGACTACTGCGACTAGAGCGACTACTGCGACTAGTGCGTCTACTGCGACTAGTGCGACTACTGCGACTACTGCCACTACTGCGACTACTGCGACTACTGCGACTAGTGCGCCTACTGCGACTACTGCGATTACTGCGACTACTGCGACTACTGCGACTACTGCGACTACTGAGGCTACGGCGACTACTGCGACTACGGCGACTACTGCGACTACTGCGACTACTGCGACTACTGCGACTACTGCGACTACGGCGACTACGGCGACTACTGCGACTACTGCGACTACTGAGACTACTGCGACTACTGCGACTACTGCGACTACTGCGACTAGTGCGACTACTGCGACTAGTGCGACTAGTGCGACTACTGCGACTACTGCGACTACTGCGACTACTGCGACTGCTGCAACTACTGCGACTACTGCGACTACTGCGACTACTGCGACTACTGCGACTACTGCGACTACTGGGACTACTGCGACTACTGCGACTACTTTGACTACTGCGACTACTGCGGCTACTGCGACTACTGCGACTACTGCAACTACTGCGACTACTGCGACTACTGCGACTACTGCGACTACTGCGACTACTGCGACTACTGCGACCTCTGCGACTACTGCGACTACTGCGACTACGGCGACTACTGCGACTACTGCGACTACTGCGACTACTGCGACTACTGCGACTACTGCGACTACGGCGACTACTGCGACTACTGCGACTACTGCGACTACTGCGACTACTGCGACTACTGCGACTACGGCGACTACTGCCACTACTGCGACTACTGCGACTACAACGACTACGGTAACTACTTCGACTAGTGCGACTACTGCGACTAGTGCGACTACAGCGACAAGTGCGACTACTGCGACTAGAGCGACTACTGCCACTAGTGCGATTACTGCGACTAGTGCGACTACTGCGACTAGTGCGACTAGTGCGACTACTGCGACTACTGCGACTACTGCGACTACTGCGACTACTGCGACTACTGCGACTACTGCGACTACTGCGACTACGGCGTCTACTGCGACTACTGCGACTACTGCGACTACTGCGACTACTGCGACTACGGCGACTACTGCCACTACTGCGACTACTGCGACTATTGCGACTACTGCGATTACTGCGACTACAACGACTACA
>JAZDUA010000956.1:192500-332966 GCA_038098605.1 Gryllus longicercus | reverse complement strand
GTTATTAATTTCAATAAATACCAAGTGAAAGTGCTAGGAAAATGTCCAACCCTCAAGCTAGCAAGTTTGCCTAGAAATCTGTTTTGAGACTCATTTTCGTCCGACTTGTAAGTTTCCAGTATTCTGAACCCCAGTCTTCTGGGTTTGAGAGTACATTTCCTGTTCGTATCGTCCCATTCTAATACATCTTGACGATTCATCCAGGAGACGTCTACCAGGACTGATGCTCCTCTTGGACATCGCTTATCTCTACCACACTTCTTATTGTTACCAATATCGTCATGCTGTCTCAGCCTCTGTTGCTGTTGGTTCCCGAAATTTTTGAAAGCTTCGTCGCAGGCAATCAACGAAGTCGTGGAGCACTGGAAAGGCAGTATGGGCTACTGCAAACGGGCAGCAACGGTGTGAAGCGCGTAGGCAGAGTTAGGGAGCACGGGGCCGGGGCCGGAGAAAGGGGGCGGTAGAGTCAGAGGGCGTGGCCAGGAGACGGGGAGGTGGAAGTAGCAGTGGTAGAGGGGTGGGAGAATCGTGCGTGGCGCCGGCTACGACTGGGATGGCAGCGGCAGGAGATGCGGGGAGCGGCGACAGAAGACACAGTGGTTGGAACGGGAACGTCGGGGTGAGGTGTGACGGCGGGGATACGACAGCGATGGTAAGCTTGGTAGTGTCTCGCGGGGAGCGGCACGTTAGAGAGAGCGGTAGCATCAGAGGAATGGTGACGGGTGGCGTCGGGGTTGTGCCGCTGGGGGTGATGTGGCTGAGGATGGCGGAGCTGCGGGCGGCGCGGCTGGGGATTGTGGGTGGTGGATGGCGGGGCTGGGGGTGACGGGGCTAGGAATGGCGGGGCTTGGGGTGGCGGGGATGGGGGTGGCAGGGTTGAGGTGGCGGGGCTTAAGATGGCGGCTTCGGGGGTGGCGGAGATGGGGGTGGGGCTGGGGGTGGCCGGCTGGGGTTGGGGGGGCCGGGTGGTGGCGACGTGGAGAGGGCGGCGGCGTCGGGGGCTGGCGAGGGCGGCGCCGGAAAGCGACGTGGGCGGCGTGGGCGGGGGCTTCCGGCGCGCGGCGGCGCCGCCCTAGGGAAATCGAGCCGCCGCCGCGTCGGGGCTGCTTTGCAATTAGGACAGGGCCGTTCACGACGGGCGCACAGGCAACAAAGCCACAGGCGACAACTTTCGCCGCAGATTTGCTAACGATTACGGATGGGGCATTCAAATGTTTCCATTCTGAAAATATTTTAAATCACACATCTCCAATCTTCAAGATTTTCATTAGTATTGCAATGAATCTCTCAGATACTCTGATACTTTTTATTCTCGTTGATCAGCAGTTTCAAGTATTTTATATTTTTTCACAATCAATGTAAATATTAGATAAATAATAAAATGTAAACCATATTTTAAGATAACATAACTTTCATGAAGTTAACACACGAAGATTCCGACAAAGATAGCACACAAAAATTGTGTTAAAAAGTGTCCGCCTCTAAGAGACTTGTTATTTTTTCTTACTATCGGCAGATACAACAAATAATAAAATAATTTAATTAAATACAACAAAACAAAAACGTTCAAACATTTGTCCATTCGAACACGTTCGTGCTTTTTGGCAAACATGTTTACACAAGGTAGAATTTGAAAAGAAAATAAACTCGAAATAAAATAAGTAGTCAAGTATGTAAACAAAATCTAAATATAGATTTTTAGATAGCTAACATAAGGCAAACATATTTTTTCGTAAGAAGCCAACATTCCTTGTCGTACTTTGAGCACTCATTTAACTTTTATTCCCCGCTTCAGCCCTTACTGAATTTGGTGTAAGGCGACGTTGCCTGTGCTTGTAGGAGCACCAGATGTTTCAGGCAGAAATAATATTCATGCGGGTGCAGTTTCACTCGCCTGGTCATTTTATGAAAAATTATTTTCAATTTATTTCATAAATGAATTCAAAAGATTCGAGAATCTTCAAAGATTTGTATTCAGACGACATCGCCTCAAGAGAACTCTAAGTAAGAGTTACCAGCAGGGTTTTCTGATGTTTACAAATCTGGATGTAAAATAGTTTTCGATTTTAGGTGGCGTATTGAGATCTATAGTTTGATGTGGCGATTGAAGGATCTCCAAGTCAAAATTAGAACAAATTCATTCACAACGACGTGACGCTTCTTCCTTCTTCCTCTATCTTCCTTCTAAAAGTCAGGAAAAAATCACTGAAATACTTGTAAACAATTAATTTATTCTACATTTATTTCTCTACACCAACATAGATCTGATTTATTGACGAATAACCGAGAATGAAATAAACACTCAAACAGATCGATCAAGAGAGAACGGAATGCCAAAAGTAAAATACTTGGGTATGATAAGATAAAAGAGAGATCACTTTGTAATATCACACATTTCCAACACCACTCCAGATACATATAGCACACTCATTGCATAGAAAATTTGCTCCATAATATCTACAAATAAAATAAGAATAACAAATTCACAATGGTGTGCACTTTTATCGCGGAAATGACAGGTTTAGTATTCGGGCACGGAGCCAGGATTCTGGGCGTGTTTTCTTGCTAACTACCGGGCGCACGGGGTCTAAGGAAGCGCACTTACGGAATTTTTAATGCAGATGTCGCCCTCACGTAACCTAAATCGCCCGGCCCTCCGCCGTGCCTCGCGAAGTTGTGTTATTCCTCGCACGCAAACGCTCTTTCGAAAGCGGAGAGAAACGTTGCCGCGATGTTGTTGCCAGACAAATGTCTCTCCTCAGCGGGACGTAAACGCAGATAAGAAGGCGTTCGGCTCGGGCGTTGCAAGGGCGGCGATGGCGGACGTCGGGTGCCGCGAGGAGGAGAAGGAGGAGGAGGAGGAGATGGAGAGAGATACGACAGATGCCTCTAGGCGGCGGTGATGCTCGGGAGACGGAGATTCAGCACCGAGGGAGAGATAAAAAGTAGGCGGGGGACGCAGGAGCAGGCGTGGAGAAGGCAATGGAGAAGCAGGGGGATAGAACGGGGAAGGAAGAGACGGTGGGGGCGGTGAAGCCCGTCAGTAGAGGAGCAGTGAAAGATGCGGAGACTGTGAGAACGATACGTCTCAGAAGTTTGTGAGGGTAAGAGGGCGGCAGTGAGGTGGTGGGGGAGGGTGAACGGTACGGTGGGAAGACATAAGGTAATGGAAACGGCAGGGGCAGTCTGGGCGGTGGGACGGTATAGGGGGCGAGGCAACGTGGGGTTGGCGTGGCAGTCAGTGGCGGAGCAGTGGAAGAGGCAGAGCCTGTGAGAACGATAGGTCAGAGAAGTTAGTGAGGAAAAGAGGGCGTCGGTGAAGTGATGGGGGATGGTTACGGTGGGAAGACATCAGGCAATGGAAATGGCAAGGGCGGCAGGATGGTATAAGGATAAGGGCAACGTGGGGTTAGCGTGGGGAAGAGAAGTCTTAGGGACTAACAGGGATGCTCTGGTCTTTTGGGCACAGAGAGGGACATCTCGAAAGAAGGCGGGCCGGGTTGCTGGGGCGGGGAGGGACCGAGACGGCTGGGACGGCGTGGGCGGACAGAACGACGCAAGCGGTTGTTGGCAGCCGGCAGCGGAGGGTCGAGAAAGCAGTAGCATCACGTGTGACGACGACGGTGGCGGGCGGCGGCGTCGTAGACGACGGAGATGGAAAGAAAAAAAAAAGGAGGCGGGGCAGCGGGTGACGCACTGCTACAGCGCCCGCAGCGAGAACGGCGCTCGCGTTATATCCGAACACTTGCACAACACGCGCGCACACAAACGCCGCCTCCACAGGCGCAGGCGCCGGCGCGCAGCCGCTCGCTCGTCTCCGCGGACGTCGCACGGGATGGGAGCGAGATATGGGGAAGAAGAAACGGCCAAATGGAGGATATTGTGCGGGGGCGCCCTTTCACCCGACAGGGATAAGCATCTCGGGAGGGCGGGAGCGGGGAGGGCAGAGGCCGACGCGAAAAGGGTTCACGGAAAGGTTTACAAAACGCAATAGGCACGTGTGCGCTAATTGAAAAGCGGAGCGGGCTAAATGTAGACATGGAAACACGGAGGTAAATTTCACCATTTATAATTGAAGCAATCCAGGCAAAATGTTGAGAAAAATATCGATGCAATTGAGAACGAAATATAGTGGCACACGTGAAAAGAAACTCATGGATGACATTCCAACATCTATACCGTAAGGAAGGACGCGAAGAAGAAGACAACACGGGCGGGAGGGAGGAGTGGATAACGAGACACCGAAGGGGAAAGCGAAAGGATTAAGAGCTGAAACGCAGAAAACGAGTCACGTGGTGGTAGGGGAAATCCGGGTCGAGGCAAGGGCGTGTAGGGCGAAGGGCGAAGGGCCAGGAGCGGGGCAGGGCACAACGTACGATATCGGCGTGTCGCTTAAAAAGCTGTTCCGCGGGGGAGGCGGAATCTCATTTCCGAGCGGGGGGGGGGGGCTGAGGGCGGAGGGCGGCGCCTCAGAGTCCGGCGGCGCAGGCGGAGGGCCCTCAGCGACCGCGGCTGCGCTGCGCCGGCCGCCTAATTTACGGCCGCGGGGGAGCCAGGGCGCGGGCAACGCGCTTTTTATGAAGACCAAGGTGTGGAGTGGAATTGCACTCGATTAAAACATCATCTGGAGGTCGGAATTTCTAAAGGGCTTATGTGCCCTACTGTGTAATTGAGTAGGAGTGAATTAATTGTAAATAAAATCAGGCAATATTGTTTAAGACGGTGTATGATTGTTATTTACTTCCAGTGCTGTGTGTGAGTTAGTTTCATTGCTACTGGTATAAGAATGGCTAAAGTTTTTAATTAATTAATTTTTTGTAGATAAACACCAATTTGTACATTCGGTTCTTAACATCTTACAGAATCGCGGTGTGCATTTCAATACGATTTCCGTTCATCACAATCTTATAATGTTGAAAACGTACATTTCACTAAATAAGGGCAGAGCTGCTTCTTAGAACGGTTTCAGTTGAAGAAGACTGCAAAATTACAATAATCATATTACAGCAATTTTTAGGTATAACTCAGGTTAATTACAAGTTATTACATTTCAACAACAAAAATGCTGAGTAACAAAATGAAAGTGAATACGAGTAACAGGAAAGTGATTACGAGATCTGTGATAAACTAATTGAAAGGTGAGTCAGTAATGAAATAAAAAAGGAAAGAGATTGCGAGTTGAAAGCGAGAGAACGACGGTTTGTGGATCGATGGCATTCACATCTGGTTTATTTAAGATTTGAATTAATTTTTTTAAACGGAAAACATATGCAATAAAATATTTTATTATTATTGTTGATATTATTATTAGTAATGCTATTATAAATATCAAGGTAAGCTGTTAATACACAGTATGTATAATTGCAAGACAATGTAGTAGATAAATAATCTGAAGACATCGACAAAAAACAGAACATTCAGCATCCCACTGAAGCTTCGAAAGCATTTGAGATAACGGTATCAAAAAAGAATTCGCAAACCAGTAGTTTTGTCGAATAACATACCTAACTTTCCTCATTTTACAAACTCACATGTGTCAGCGTACATTAGGCCTTGGTGCGTTTAGCATTCTCGCACCGAGCTGGTGTCCGCGGGAACAGAGGAGTCGGCAGCGGAGGCGGCGAATGGGGTGGAGGTGGGGACGTCAGAGGTGGCGGGGGCGGAGGAGTCGTCGTCGGAGGCGACGGGGTCGGCAGATACGGCGGTGGGGACGGCAGATGCGGCGGTGGGGACGGCAGACGCGGCGGTGGGGACGGCAGATGCGGCGGTGGGGACAGCAGAGACGGCGGGACGGCAGATATGGTGGAAGTGGGGACGGCAAGACGACGGGGTCGGTGGAGTCTGAGACTCGGAGGCGGCGGATGGTGTGGAGATGGCGGCGGTGGAGGCGGTAGCGGTGGAGACGTGCCCGCGCGGAGGCGGGGACGGCAGAGGCGGCGCGGGCGGCGGTGGAGGTGGAGGTGCCCGGTGTTGCGCGGAAATACGCGCTCCGACTTTACGATCGAGGAATATTACACCGTATGATTTTATTTTTCTCTTTCTCTTTCTCCCGCGCCGGCGAGGCGGCGGAACGGGGGCGGGGGCGAGCGAGAGCGGTGGCGGCCGTCCCCGGAATACAGAGGAGGCCTGCCCCCCCTCCGCCCCCGCGTGTCTGCGGGCGCCGTATACACGTAGCCTTCTCGCTGCCCCACCCCTCCCCGCTCGTGCGCTCTCCTAGGCTACCTGCGTCGCTACATATTTATGATACCATCGCCATTGCCGTCACTTCGCAATCACCTCCCGCAACACTTTGCGCGAACTTCTGCTATGAATAGCGGGACTTATTTGCAACATGAGAGTTCTGCTTGGAAGGCTAATATAGTAATTGATTTATTTTTTCTTATATGCATTAACTTTCAATGAAACATTTTTCAAAAGATATTCGGTATATCTTATCAGAAAGAAGAGGGTGGCTAAATCATGACCAAATGCGGCCGAATAAAATATCCTACTCTGCCTAGCGTGCCGGTACGGGCACGCTGAATGAATCTTAAGATAGTTCTAATTTTCACTTTAAAGTGTTGCAGTGATGGATCTTCACGGCGTTTTCCATTACACCTAATGCGTGTCAGCATGTATATTTCAAAATTCTGATAAAAAATTTCGTTAAAAAACTTTTCTTTTAAAATTATACATTGCAGTATTGGGTATTTTAAATAAAAGCTATTCAGGCAGATAAGGGCTGCCATTTTAAAATGTGTGATAACTGACCTATATAATTTTGTAGTGAAGCTCCAAGCAAACCTTTCAACAAACCTATCTGCATTTCCACGGCGATATTCTTCAACAGTACCACCTCTTCCCTACCTTCCTTTCTCGGAAATCGCAACGAACATCCCCTTTCTCGCGTCTGCCGCCGCCCCGTCCTTTCCTCCAGCGGCGCCACCTTGCAGTAAACATGACGGCGCGCACCCGCCGTGTTGTTACGCGGGGCGGCGCGTCAGATGCTCGCCGGGGGGGGGCGGGGGCGGGGGGCGGGGCACGTGTGACGCGGAGAGAGAGCACAGCGCCCGCTCGCGTTGCATCGCGCTTCCGGAAAGAGAAACTCGCGCCGGACGAACACGTTTTATCTGCAGCGAGAGGTTCGCGGAAATTCCACGCTGCCGCTGACCCGCTCCCCCCCACTCAGCCGTCTCTTCCGAGCAACGCGCGGTATAGTGTATGCCGGGGTAGCGCGGGCGGGGGGCGCGCGGAAGGGCGGGCGGGGGGGCGTGTGTGGCAGGGGGGGCGTTCGGGGAGGTGGGGGGGCGGTGGATCGGGTGGTGGGGCGGGCGGAGCGGGTGGGGCGGGGCGGGTGGGGTGGGGCGGGGCGGGGCGGGTGGGGTGGGGCGGGGCGGGTGGGGTGGGGCGGGGTGGGGCGGGGCGGGTGGGGTGGGGCGGGGTGGGCGGGCGGGTGGACGGGAGGGCGGGAGGGGAGGGGAGGCGCGGGATAAATCGCCATGTATGCGAAATGAGGGTGGGCCAAACGCGGGGAATCGCGGTCTCCTGGAAACAGCGCGCGGGCGGGCGCGCGCGGGCCGACCCAATCAGCCACCGAGAGTGAGATGCCGGCCGGAATGAAAAAGAGCGCCAGCTCTCCGCCCGAAAGTTAATTTTCGCCTTGTCGCGCGTAAAGTATACAACGTGGTTATATTCGGAGCGGCGGTCGACTGAAGGAACGTTGCTGCGGTCGGACAACAATCCTTTGTGCCGCTGCCGGTTGGGTGGTCTGAGAGGGGAGTGGACCAGGCGGACAAATTCGGCTTGACGAGGTCAGACGAACGGAAAAGGCAAGGCTGGAACGGTGTATTCCAACAGGATTTTCAGGGAAATACATATTCATTATGAAGGAGATAAGCCCGTACTTCCATTACCAAGATTTTGAGCCAATTTTGGTGAATATTACGGGTTTAAAATTAAACAAATCATTACGCAATATTATAATTGCTTATTATTAAAATTGTTATAATTATGATTAATATTATTTATTAAGATACAATACATTCCTGTTTTAGAACACAGTACACCTGCACCTTCTTGCACCTTTCAGGTACGAGAAGTGTAAGAAATAAATGAAAAAGGAAGGAAGACGTCAGAAAATAAAACAATTCTGAGAGAACAGTTACACTGAAAACCCCTTGGAAGACAATAATCGACCATCCCTCTCAACGATCGATTTTTCTTGGAACACTGAAATCTGTATATTGTTTGTAAAACGTACCCCTGTTAGCAGACAATCTCAATACTCAACCGCCGACCAACCCTTTAATAGAAATTTTCTTAATTTACCAATTATCAAACACCACTTTCAGGAAAATTGTAAGAATGCAATACACCGAAATTTGAGTCTAAATGAAAATTGGCAACTCTGTAAATGGCATTCGCGCGACAAGTCCTGCGCGTGGGTTTCAACCTTCGAGGAAATCGGAAGGGGGGATTTTGTAAATCATTAAACATTGTAACAGGGCCATTGATGTGGTACGACAGCTGCTCACTCCATTTTAGTTTCATTTCTTCCAACGCGGTCGCGGATATGAAAGAGCCCGAACTTTAAATTCTTTGAATAAAAAGAGCCAACATTACCTACCTACCTCCCTTCCCGAAGAACATCTGGTAAATAGTATATTAATGTTGATAGTCAAGATTATGGCCTTGTTCCCCAATATGCGAGTGTTTGGATTATAGTCAGAATCTCGTCAAGCGCCCACAAAAGACCCATATTTTGATCTTTTGTTTAAATTATGCGAATGAATGCGAGTTTTGAACTCCTAAGTTATAGAATGTGTCACGCATACGCAAATGACAGTCTACAGAAAATGGTTTAAATTGTATTTTTTTAAAAACAGAATATTGAAAAACGAATTTACGTTGAAAAAAAATCTGAAAAGTTATTTACGTCAAAATAAGCAAAAGAAAAAGCAAAATTAAAATTTTCCCAAATGTTTTATTTTTAAGAATTTGTGCAGATATACTTAACACATTTAAATATATTGATTAGGCAAAAATAGGCACTCTCATTAGAATCCGATGTTTAGAAATAACATACCAGTTTTTGTAAAAAATGATATTCCCCACTAAGCAACCATCACACTAAAATACCACCTTTTTCATGGAACGAAACGTAGTCGCTTAATACAGGTTATCTTAATGCAGGCAATTGTTTTGTTAACTTAAAGCTGTTAATAATTGATAGCACATACAGACTTGACGAAAGTTAGCTTAAAATGCCTGAAGTACGGTTCGGTAGAGCTTAAAACAATCGAACTTCACCTCCTTGATACCGGTACCAATACAAAAATATATTTACACTTGTCGAAACTAAATGGAAGGTAAACAAAACATAATAGAAGCATCATACTTCGGAAGGTGTTAGAGAGAGAACTAAAACATGAACACTAAAAGCTACGAGAAAACGGGGATAAAGGCAGAAACGCCTTGCGAGTTGCGTTGTTCTGAATTAAGTACTTCCCATACTTCAACGTCAGTTGCCGCAGAAATTTCCCAATTAGCACTCTGTAGTGACCCAGAGCAACTAACTCACATTCAAGTAAACGAAAACGTAATGGTCGCTGGTGTAGATAAAGAGAGATTGGTCACTTGGGTATGGCAGGTTAGCCCATCATCCGGCTCTAAAGGTGGGGAAGGAGCTAATCACCTGCGTACCTAGTCCGTTGCTTAAGGTTGCGCCATCACCTGCATGAAACGGATCGAAGGAATGATGCGTCGACGATGGTGTAATGGTTAGCGTATCGGACTGTTATACCCAAGCTGGCGAGTTAACATAAAACCCGATTGACGCCGTGGATTTTTAAGGGCGAAAAAGTCCTTCGTACGCCTTCCTTCGGAGGGGAAGTAAAGCCGGCGGTCCCATGTTAGTAGATTTACTTGCATATAAAAGATCTTCAAGTCTAAATAACGCCTCTGAGCTAAATTCAAAATCGCCTGTTTCTCGCCCAAGAAATACCCCCTTTCTCCGCTAGTTGGTGAAAGGAGCGTAGCGAAATTTGCGTGGTCAGACGGAAGAGCGGGTCTGATGGCTCGTGTCTCGCCACGTAAAAATAAGGCATTAATTCAATTCAATTCAATTCAATTCAAAGGAAACAATCGGATCGGAGTACCTTTCTATTTGTCATCCAGATACCATCATTCGTTATGGCGAAAATCTACCACCCTCGGAATGTGAACTTAGGATCTCTCGGCTTATGACACTTTCAGATGCGACCTCGCAACCACACACCGTCGTTGCGCCCGCGAAAACCGCCATGTAAAGTGAATTTAATACGAAAAAAAAAGATCTCAAGGAAAAGCACGTTTCACTGAAATAAGTGCGTTCTTTTAAGTTCATTTTCGCTTCCTAAATTCACTTCACATGCCGTTTTTGCAGGCGTATCGACGACATGCAACATGACTTCTACTAATCCGTCTACTAATCCAGGGAGAGAGCCCTGGAATTAACCCCGAGAAGCTTGTGAACAAAGTGCCCCGGGAGCTGATGGTCTCGCGTGCGATGAGTGAGCGAGGTCGAATGTCAGGCAGCCAGAGAGGAAACATTGTCAGGTCACGATCCGACATCGTCACGGGACAGCGGATTTTGAAGTTGAACGTACTGTAGGTGCAGAGGGCGGGGCACAGGGCCGGGGATGACATTTGGGCAGTGCGGACCACGGGTCGGGAGCGAAGCGACAAAAGCGAGGAAGCTTGGCACCGTCACTGGGAAGTCTGGTGTCGATATGAACAATGGAGGAGCGAACGGGAGACCCATTTGCAAGCTGTAATCCCGTAACGGACGAATGAACACACGCATTTCGATTTCAAATTCTACGAATTGAATCATTTGCATTTCCGGACTGAAAATATTATTTCTTACATCACTGAGTTGTATCTCGAACAGCAAATGCACACACTTTTTTAACAAGTCTGAGACGAAAGGAGTCAGACAAACCGAACTCAATTCAATATTCCTAACTGATCGCAAATATCGCCGTCCATTATTAAACCAGAAGACGTGGGCCATTTTATCTCGTTATATTTGTAGAGGCATGAAGTAGGAAATAGTATGAAAGCGTTTGAGTACAAAGGAGTAGCGCAAAGTCAGCAACTAAAAGCACGAAGAACTAACCGCGGAAATGAAAAGTTAAGGCCAAAGCGAAGCACTGCTATTAAACTCAAATGTAGATCAATTCAAAAATAATCCTATTTCAGAACAATTTTGAACAAAGATAAAAAAATTTAATTCGGAAGTTTCTGAAAATTTGGGCCTTCCTGTTGACAGTGGTGCTGTAAGTGGAAGAATAGCGATTCCATTAACTGAAGGTGGCTCAACTGTAAAAAGTGGGAGAATATAAATTAAACTAAAATAAAAAGAATATTTCATAAAATTTGGGTCGGTAAAAATATTTTATAAATTAGTGACTAAATAATACTTACAAAATTGCCTTTTTATAATGTAGTATTTTTTAAATATATTCTTTCACATAGCGTATGTCGATTGGGATAAAAAATGGATTAAAACTAGTCACATTTCCAGAGAAACACAACTCACATAAAGAATGCTGAGAATTGCCTTTAGCTCCGGGACCAGTGCTCAAGTTTTCCATTGCAGTACTGCATTTAAAAAATCGACATTCGGAGTGCAACTTGTGAAAGTGAAAACACACACTCGCAGTACGCTTTCACAACATACTTGTTTTCTGTGAGTGTCACTCCATACATCATTTTAATAATTTGTTTAAAACATCAATCGTTACCTCATGCATAAACAAATAAACAAATTGAAAACAAACATGTGGCTCGATAAAATATCTCACTGAACACATTGAAATTACTGTTTAAGATCTCTCCAACTCCATTACATAACAAAACTTAATTATTTACAAATTACAAACTTTATTTATTACAAACAAAACGTTATCGATAGAAGACATATTATGGGCATGTCATCATTGCATGATAATATTATTACACATAAGAAAAAATAAGAAAATTTATATTAGACGGTATATTTCATAAACAATTGTTTTCATGCAGAAAAATAAATAAAAATAGTCAAATAATGAAGCGGCATGAATACCTTGGAGAAAATTTTATTGTTCCTAATTCGAGGCTGCGATATATCGATCTGCGATCTACGAGGGAGTACCACGAAGGAGGCATCTGAGGTGCTGTTAGTGTTCTAACGTTTTTCATTGAGTGCTCTAGATTAGTATGATTTTACTTCATTTCCCCCGATGGGAATGATTCTAAACGTCTTTTTTTTAGTTTATTATAGTCGCATCAACAGCTGTGGTCATTAGCGACTAATTTAAATACAACTTCATCTAAACGTCTTGTTTTTACGAGGAATCAAGTTTGATAGAGCAGAAATGTATAGGATGTTTAGAACGTAGCCAGGTTTTAAAGATAGTTTTACGAGCTCTAAAGAAAAAAGAAGGGGATGTTTCATTTTCGCTAAAATATTGTTGTTTTAAAGATTGAATATTTCATTTGTATATTTCTCAAGATTAATGAAATTTAATAATTTTCTACAGTGAGTTGTATTATAAAATTCTTTAAAGCTATTTGTTCAATTTGTTGTGAAATTAATTATTCACTACATCCAAGTATTCACAATTATTTATTATACATTTAATTGGTTTAATCTTACGGATATTTCAATTGAAATTATCACAATCATTACATGATATCCCATTTGACGACTGGAAAGCATATATTTCCTTAATCAAAATTCAGTTTTCGAAGCATTCTTTTCAACAACAGTTCCAGATCAGGCGTTTGTTGTTCAAACTAACAATTCAAACCTCCTCGTCTCAACTAGACGTAATGTAATAAACACAAATCCCGTATATAGGTTCATGAAAAATGGAATTTACTTTCCAGCTTTTGCGACATGAGCTCCGTGAAAATGACGTACGTTGTATAAAAGAATAAGAGCGCGATTGATTTCAAGTTTACTCTTAAAAATTATCTTGTTTACTCTTAAAAAACTCTTAAATATTACTTATTTACTCTTAAAAATTATCATGTTTACTCTTAAAAAAACTCTCTGCCAACATTACACTTTAAATATTATATTGTATCATCCAAAGCATTTAATTCGGGAACTGGCTGTACCATTTCTATTCCACTTTTTAATATTTCTGTGTATTTAACATACACACACTTACATGTACTTTATTGACAATCTGACAGAAAAATATCGAAAAGTGAAAAAAACAAAACAAAAAAACCGCTTCAGATGTAATGTTAAATAGTATTGTAGAGGCACTTAAGTAATAACTTAAATAAATATTTTCAAAATTGAGAGCAGTTTCTTATCGCCATATTCCGAGTGAAAAGTAATATATTTCAGGCTTCTTATACGCAATTGCCCCTATCACACAACATACATTCCAAATTTGAATACTATCGCGAACAACAATATTTTGAAAAAAGAATGGAGCGCGACATTAGGTAGCAAACACGTTAAGACTAATTTATAACGCAGGGAAATGATGAGTTTTTCTATTTAAGTTCTTACATGGATACTTTCTTACATGGAAAATTTATTGTTATCTCGAGAAAAAATCCTCTCATTTTAATTCTTGAAATTCCAAACACTTCAGTATCCCAACACCTCACGATCCGAATCCCTCTGGACAACACTCAGCACGCACAAAAATATTCCCATCGCGCGTAGGTATTTACTTGCGGGAATTTGCATGGAAAGCGGCAACGTGACTCCGATCCGATAAGCCGCCAGGATTCCCTTCCGAGAGGGAAACGGCTAAAAATAAATTAGAATCATATTCTAATTAGCTCTCGCGTGCCGGAGAGCTCCGCGTCCGCTAGTTGCCCAGTGCGTTTCGAATGAGAGGAACAGAGGTAGAGGGAGGAATGACAGGTGGCTTCGGGGAATTGGCAACGGAGAAACAACCTAACGAACAAGGGAAGGAAGATATTCGTTAATTAATTTATGGCGTGGCTTGTGGAGAGGCGGGACAATGACCCTAGTTTCAATCCGCGACCAAATCTTAGTTCATAGCGGTCCGTCCTCAGATTTAAAGGTAATGGATGAACGTTGAAACTAGGGGATAAACAAATATGATAATGAAGATGGACTAGATGAAAACGTGATGAAGGTAGAATAAGAGGAAACAAAGAACTCAGAGAAAAACCCGTTTTGTTTTTCCTTGAATTGAGCGGGTTTTGAATTTCGGTTTCACAGATGTGGGGAGAAATAATTTACTTTGAAAGCTCGTGAGCTAAAGAAAGCAAATATCTGCATTACGATCTAGAGGCGAGGGAAATGCTGACGATACGGCAAGAAACAACTACAAGAGAAGAAGAACTGAAAGGAATGACGTGCTGCAGGCCATGCTATGAGAATACGAAGGGATGAAAGGCAACATGGCAATTTCATTGGCTCGATTCTTAACAGCCTTATTCAATCCTCGTTGGGATGCTGATCTCTTCCTTTCCGGAGTACGCCGCTTATGGGGGAAAGGAACAGAATGTGTTTCTCCCACGACGTCCCAGGCCGGTTAAAGGGAAATGCAAGGGAAGGGAAAGTCGTGTGCGGCTTCCTGCCTGTTGTATATGATGCTACTTCTGCATTCTCGTAGATGTAATTAGTAAAACTACCGATCAAATCAGTCAACAGACAAATTTGAACTCAGCAGGTGCACGTAGACTGTTTTTCAACACCAAGCCAATTTCTGGTACTTTGCCGAAAACCGCGATCTCGCAGCTATTGGCAGGCTAAATCGTCAGGCATTGCCTTCTCAGCAACAGGCACCGACAGCTGGTATTCGCTCCTCCCAGGGATAAAAGGAAGCGGCGACTAGGCTGAAGACGGGAAGTTTAAAACTACGCTGTCAACAAGGGCAGAGGTGTGACACAACCGTGCGCCGATAAACGGGTAAAATATACGTTCGCGAAGTACCCGACCGGCGTTAGTGGCGCAGTGGGAGGGCGAGGCATTGATAGCGGGGATGCGGCGTGGGGGGAGGCGGGGGTAGCCGGGTCGCGGCAGCGCAGGGGGCTGTGGCGCCTAAGCCTCCTGGGAAGGGCGAGGCCGAGGAGACAATTTCCGCCGGCGAGGAGCGGAGCCAGGCGGGAGAGGAGGGCGAGAGGTGGGGCGGGGCGGGGGGGGGCGAGGGGGGTTGGAGCTCGGCGGTGTGAACCGGCTGCCGAGGACGCACGGGACGCGCCTAGATATTGCGCCCCGAAATTGAACAGGATTTGAACAGGACGCCAAACTAATATCTCTCGGCATGTCTGCGTCGTCGTCGGTGTCAGCGTCACAGCAGCGCCGGCGCGGCCTTCACTTGCAACCGCGCGGCGCGGCGCGGCGCGGCGCCGCAGCCGGAACGGCGGCTGCCACGGCGCCGAGATATGAATATTTAATATGCGAGGATTTTGCAATGCATGCATTGCCGCGAGCCGCTTGGCACCTCGCGAAGCCGCCGCCGTTCCCGCCGTCCTCGCGTCCCCGTCTCTCCGTCTCCGGTTTCCGCCGTCCTCCGGCGCCGCCGGGATCAATCTTGGAGGAGAGAGCACGTTGCGGCGGCCTGGAAGCTCCACAGCCGCTCGCGTCGGCTCACCGCGGAGGCGCCTGGCGCTTGGCGGCTGGCGGCGAAGCGAAGACCGCGACGCGACGCACGGGATCGCGCGGCGTTTCGCTTTTGTCAAACTACCACAACTCGGAGGGAAGTGGCGGGTATTTCGCGGAGAAAGTGAATGTGATGAAAATGCAAATCTCCAAGAGAATATGAAACTTATAGAGCATAATATAATAGATATAGAGAATAGAATGTAATAATTATTTTGCTACTTAGGGATACATGGACTATTTCCGGTGGTAGCGTTTGAAAATAAATTGCAATTAATAAATTGTTTGAACTCAAAGTCAGTGAAACGAAGAAGTAACTTCTATTAAGAAATTGCTTATATCAAGAAATATGTGAATATTATTATTAAGGAATGAAGAAGTAACTTCTATTAAGAAATATAAAAAAGCAAAACACAAATACTATGTCCAATCTTATTAATGTAATTTTGGACAATATATTTCTATTAATCTTGAAAACCAACTAATGTCTTATTGATATTATCACAGATAAATTATGAGAGTCACAGCATATTAAATGTTTTGATAAGAGGCTCTAGATTCACAGAAAGAGTTAATGTGCATAAGTACAGAGTAGCTAATAGAAACTACGTAACATAAAGCTAAGAGACCATTCTGTAAATAATAATAGTCGAATATTTAAAATAAAAGGGATAAATGTTTGAAATTTAGGGCATAAAAAGGTTTCGCTAAACGTAAGCCGTAAACTCAAGAGAATAAAAAGAATCATATGATGTGTCGAGGCTTGAGGTGGAATTGCAATTTCTTCATAGAAGTAACTACTTCATTTCACCAACTTTGAGTCCAAACAATTAATTAACTGTGCTTTATTTTCAAATGCAAAATGTGTACATCCACTTCAAGTACCTATACATTATAGGGTACCCTGCATTAATATCTTAAGGTAAATACATGTTTATATTAAGATATATAAGTACGTTTCAGAACCGCAAACCCTCGGACCCGACCATAAACTTCATAGCTAATAAGTGTATTTGGAATACCAGGTTACAGAGTTACAACCACTGCAGTACATAATTTGACCCAGCGCTCCGGACCAAAGGGCTGGGACGAGACCTCCGTAAATTGGACGGAGAGAGCGAAGTGGCGAGGACCTCCGACATGTGGAACGACCGCGCCATCCACGCGCACACAGGAGGGTCGAGGAGGTCTTCTGCACTCTCAGTCCCAAGAAATCCCAAATTACGAGGAGAAGATAAACCGTGGGGGACGGGCGGGGAAGCTTAAGGGAGCCGAGCAAGTTCCGGAAGTTTGGCTTCCGAAATTAATTGAATTAATCCGTCCGCATATGGATTCGGCGAATTTGGAAAGAAGACTGAAACCCCCGAGCGGAACGGAGAAGGGGGAAGCCATCGAATGAAAAGTTTGGGCGCTTCTGATGACACTCCAAACAGACTTTGCTTTGTGGATACGCTCCAGCAAGTACTCCTTTTCAAATGCTAATGATAATCAAATTCTTGAATGTCAATATTCATTCGCTTAAAAGCAGCCGCAATTTCATAAAGTCCTTACCCATCAGAAATATTAGCAAAAACTGTGTTTACACTGGCAGACATTTTATTTTTTCACACTCCAAGTAAAAGATGAAATGTTTGATTTCGATTATATTTTAAAGATAAGAATAGGAAGAAGAATGATATAACTGACGTATTGGTTAAACTTGTTAAAATTTAATTAAGTAATTTGTCAGCATATAAAGGGAAAATAGTTTAGTTTCTAGTTAATGATTTTAGCACTTATGTGAAGCGCAATTTTTTTTCGTTTTATGCAAACATTTTTGTGAACAAAGTTGCTAGATATTCATGGCCGCAGACTGTTTACGTAGTGAAAGTACCTATGTGCATCATCAGGAAAATGCAGTCGAGGGAAGATTTTTTTCGTCGCCGGTTAGTTGATCACAAACACAATTTACCTTCAGCGACAGGTTCAGTTTGACAAAGTACACGTAAAAGAATAGACACAAACTTAATGGGTGATTGATTTTTTTTTCAACAACGTCCGTGATTTTAGGAAAGTCGTCGCCGGGTATCTAGGCAGCAACTTGTGATTCCGTGCTCGGGTCAGAGGGGCGAATGCGGGTTGACTTGCTCATTTACGGAGGGACGGTCCTCAGCTGACGAGGCGACCCCTTCATTGGCCGAGGTAGAGCACGCGGACCCGTGGACGGTGAGCCACCATCAACTCGGGGAGCGGTCAGGGCCACAGCTGGAGAGAAAAAGAAGGGTACTGTTCGAGGGATGCAAGGCGAAGAAACAAAATATCACTAGTCAATACGTGAGAGTAGAACACGTGAAGAGATGACAGTATGTAATACTCTGCGAGTGAAAAAGCAAGAAAAAATGTGACAATTGGTACGGAGATAAGTTTAAATAAGCAACGGCTGGTGAGCTGTAAATAAAACAGAGGAGAAAGAAAAAAAGAAAGTAGTAAGAGTAAAAGAAAGGGCGTGGAGGCAGAAAGAGAGATGAGGGGATAGAGAAAAAGAGAGGAGGTAGATGAAGAGAATGAAAAAGATCAGAGGAAGAGGGGAGAGAGAGGGAGATGGGAATGTGTGTGTGTGTGTGTGTGTGTGAGAGAGAGAGAGAGAGAGAGAGAGAGAGAGAGAGAGAGAGAGAGAGAGAGAGAGATGAAAGGAGGAGAACGCGAAAGGAAGATGAGTGACAAAAATGAGATAGTGGAAAAGAAAGAATGTGATGATGCTGAGAGAGGAAGAAGGGGTGAGAGTGGATGGGAGAGGGGGGCAAGAAGCAGGAAGTGAGGTAGGAGAAAAGCGAAGATAGAGGACGAAAACGTGAAACCCAAGAAAAGGGAAAGAAGAGAGACGAAGCTGGGAAAGAGAAAGAGAGGAGAAAGGACAACGAAAGAAAATGCAGAGCAGTAGCGACAGAAACAACCGACGGTGAGAGATAGGCGAAAAGGGTGTGCGCGCCGAGTGCCGAGGGTCGAGGGCCGGGGGCGCAGTGTAACGAGCTGCTCGCCACGATGGCGCAGCAGCTGGCAGGTCCTTGGACACCGCCCCACTCACCCCGCCCTCGACGAGCCGACAACCCGCCACCGCCCCCTCGCGCCCAACGAGGCTCCGAGACCGCAGGGAAGCCACGCAAGGCTCCGGCACACGGATTCCCTCGAAATCGTCAGCAGCCACTCGAACACGGAAAGAAACAGATTTTTATGAATGTACCTTACGCCGGCATGAAATTTCCGATTCGCTTTTTATACAAATGAATAAATAACACTTCGTAATTGGTTAAAACCCGGAGAAATCCACGCGAACGACTGGTTTCATTTCACGTGAACGTCACGTCCGCAGCTTGAGTGGCAGATGTCCCTCATTAAGCCTGGACGGAATTACGAGGCGGGGGCGGCGACGCCATTCTGATCTGGACCGCCAATTACAAGGAAACGATGCCTTGGCTCGTGGCAATTTACTGGACGCGCGCGAAATCGAATCGCATCGTTATCTCCGGGCGGCCGTATGACAAGATTTCCGAATTCCGCGCGTGCGGGCGGGTGACTGAGGCCGCGCCGGGCCGGGTCGGGCCGAGCCGGACGCGGGCCCAGCGACTGCGCCGGGATGCAGGGGCTAACGATGGGCGGCCGACGCCTGGGGCAGGACGTGATTAGGGGGCGGACGGGAAGACTTCCTCTCTCTCTCTCTCTCTCTCTCTCTCTCTCTCCTCTCTCTCTCTCTCTCTCTCTCTCTCTCCCGATGGCGTCCCCTGCCCGCACCCCGCATTCCACTCGGATCCGACTCTTTCGCCAGAGGCCGACCCGGGCTTCCGTACGGCCCAGTTGAGCAGCAGACCTGGGCGGGAAACCTCAGGCGACAGCGGGCAACAAGAGAATTATTTTTCGTTTTAAATCCCATTCTCGTTTGGGAGTAAAATATGGCAATATGGTCATGCTCCAGTACTTTAATAGTGTATACCGCGAAAATGGTTATCGTAACCGCACGCTCGTTCATCTTTAAAGAAGTGACTCCGAGAAGTGGGCCGATTCATCTCTTACGTGATTACCGTAGAACTGATTCACAAAGTTGAAAAATTTTCAAGTATCTACTTCGTCCCCGTCTATGTACTATTACAGGGTCTTTGGCATCTAAAAACACGTGTTGGGAAATATCTAAATTCACGTTTCTCTAAAGATTCAGAGTTCCCGTAGACATTGAAAAGCCCGGGGAGGAAGGGGAATTCCCCGGGCTGAGGGCACTTAATCAGGATTTGTTTAATCTCGA
Organism: Gryllus longicercus; assembly: GCA_038098605.1. Lineage (NCBI taxonomy): Eukaryota > Metazoa > Arthropoda > Insecta > Orthoptera > Gryllidae > Gryllus > Gryllus longicercus. The sequence goes on along the minus strand of JAZDUA010000956.1, from coordinate 313,086 downwards.
GCTATAGCACCTCTCACTCCACCAATGAACGAATTTGGCCACAGTATGAGAGGTGCAGATCTTCGCTTCACCTTTCCCTACTCTTATGTGTCCGTCCTCTGGAAGTAAATACCTTTTCTCTTGTCTCCTCTTTTTTCCTGACGCAACTGGATTGACATAACCTGTTAAAACTTTCTGGGAGATCCACAAAAAGCCGAAAGAAATGTGCACAACAATCTCATAAAATTCCACTTAATGGTTTTTAAAACGTTTCAATTTAATATTTATAACGGGTAATTGAGTAAATGGAAAGTGCTCAATCAATATTTTAACGCATTCTAATAAGAGAGCAAATTGCTTATCGTTTCGATATCCAACAAAGGTCGTTGAATTAGTCATAAAATTAACTGCATTTCAAATACCCCTATATTAAATTCATGAAAAAACAATCAATTCAATATTGTGATATTTTGAACTGGACATACATAAATTAGTTTCCTGATAGTTTTATTGATGAGCAACAACGCATGATGTAAAACAAATTATACATGTTTCCATTTACGAAAAATGAAACATTTTATAACAAAATACATTGCGGAAGAAATACTAATTGGATTTAGACAGCTAAAGTTTCTCTGTCATAGAATTGTTAAAACAGTGTTTTCAGCAAACAAAGCATAAATGTCTATAATTTAATACATAAACGTCTGGTATCTTTTTCGCATGCCAATATTTATACTGTAATCAAATTTAGGATTTCACACTAGTAAACAAAATATAGAATGATTAGAACATCTCTTTTCAAGGAAGTACCTACAACAAGCCTAAGTGCCTTGAATACCGCACAATTCGAAATTCGCCGATGAAGACTTCTATTAGCCATCCTTCCATTTTTGCAACACGATTGAGGCACCTAGAGGAGAAGGTGGAGAAAACAGTGCAAAGGCGGTTTGAGAAAGCTTTTCAAATAGGAGAAAAAGTTAATTTTTTTAGATCGGTCCTCCTCCATAACTATTATTGAAATTTAAAAATGCTAGCTTAAAATAAAAATGTCTAGTCATGATGGAAATACTCATTTAGGCGAAATGCAACCCACATGAGGTCATTGTTTTTTTTAAAAAAGTGTTAAATCAGAAAATAAATTGTTGCGTTTTGGAGGGATACTAGGACAGATAACATAGTTTATCTACCTATTCTGGGCACTGGATCAGTGTGGCTCCACGCGTGCTCTAGGACCTCTCGTGGACCAGTGTGGCTCCCTAGCAGATCGTGATTAGAATGCGGGCATAGATGTGAAATGACGCGCAGGCGTGGGCTTGAACGTGGACTTGGTTTGGACGTGGGCTTGAGCGTGGGCGTGGGTTTGGGCATGGGCTTGAGCGTAGACTTGGGCATGGGCCTGGGCTTGGACGTGGACTTGGTAGTGGGCGTGGGCTTGAACGTGGGTTTGGACGTGGGGTTTAATGAGAACGTGGGAGTGGACTTGGGCCTGGACGTGGGCTTGGTAGTGGGCGTGGGCTTTAACGTGGGCGTGGGCGTGAGCGTGGGCGTGGGTGTGGGCTTGGGCGTGGGCATGGACGTAGACTTGGGTGTGGGTCTGGGTGTGGGTTTGGACGTGGGCTTGAGCGTGGGCGTGGCTTGGTAGTGAGCGTGGGCTTTGGCGCGGACGTGGGCAAAAGCGTAGGCGTGTACGAGGACGTAGGCGCAAGCCCCAGCGCTGTCGAGAGGAGAGTGAGGGCGCGGTCGCGGGGGCGGTGGTTGTAGGAGCGGGCGTGGGTGAGAACATGGGCGTGAGCGCGCGGGAGCGGGGGCGGGGGCGGGCGCGCGAAGAGGGGCTGTGGCCGAAGTGCCAGCGAGTCGCCGCGGCGCGCCCCAATCGATAAAAGGCAGGAAGGGGCGGGGGAGGGGGGCGGGGCGGTTGGCGTACGGTTCCCAGGCCGACCGCGGGGCCTCAACCAAGGTGCGTCGGGCTGCGTGATGCTCCGCTCTTCGGCCCTCCACTGGGACTACGGATACGTTTCTACTTTCCTCTAGCTATTCATTCATTCATTATTCTGCGACTATGCAATTTACCTTGAATATGACGTTTCCAGGACTGGTGAAGGGGGTATATTTATTGCAAAGGGCCAACGTTACAGCTTTTGTTTTCAGGATTTCGAGGAAAAATTGTACGAATACTTCTGTCGAGTTTGGTTTACCACACAGTGCAAAATATCAATTGACATATTAAAAAAAACAAAAAAAAAACAACAACAAAAAAACAACAAAAAACGAACAACGCTATGAGAACATAATTTTTATAATTAAATAGAAATGTTGGGCATATAAGTCATTTGCAAAATGGGAAAACAAAGTACTTATGCACATGAATATTTAAATAGATATTTAAACTAACATGAACTACAAAAAAATGTATACAAGGGAAAACGGAAGGAGTTCAAAATGTCCGACGAATAAGGTATTTAAAACCCGATGTACAAACAAACAAGTGTTTAACGTCAAAATGGCGAGACATAGTTTTATTGAAAAATAACTTATGGATGCCCCATGAATTCGTTGAAAGGAAACGAGAACCAAAAGAAAGGTCAGTCAGCCTCGAATTTCCCGAGTGCCGTGCAAAAATTCCCGATTTAAAAATAACGATACACCTGATTTGGAAAGTGTTTAATATGGATGTTGAAGTCGTGCCAGAGGCATTAAAACAACATTCGCAGACAAGATTAGCCCGAGGGAACCTCGCGCCAACGGAAGTCTCTCCTACCTAATTTCTCGGGGGCGCGACGGCGGGGAAGGATTTCGGGGGGGGAGAAGGGGTAGGTAGGGGACGGGCGGCGAGGGGCGGGGCAGCCGAACATCTTGATGCGCGAAGCTTCGCCAGTGCCGAGGAGAGAGCCGCCGCGGGAACTCATTAATACAAATTGCTGAATTACATTTAGCCACTGTGGCCGCTTCCCTTGCAGTTCATCTGCTCTCCTTTTTTTATTTCCAATGCATACCAAATTATTCCGTTGCTTGCCTCCGGAATTCGGGCCCCGTCTTTTTCCGAGGCAATACTGTTATTTCAATTACAGCACCTCTGGCTGGCAGGTCGTGCTCCAGACCCCAGCGGCGGAAGCCGACCTCGCGGCCGCCCAGCCTCCCCGCCAACCGCCAGCCGTGGGCTCGGGGAATGCAAATTATTTCATCTAATCATAAGCGTGTAGTTTCGCAGCATTTGCTGGAGGGTGGGCGGTGTGGCGATAATTCGCGTGCTCACTTGGATACCCGACTGCAGCCGTTGCCACAGACCGTTGCTCGCTCTGCGGTGGACGTTCGGGCGAAAGGCAGAGGGCGTAATTGCCACTCTCCTCTGATCCCTCCGTTTCTCAGCGGATTCCTCTCTGTCCTTCCTATATTTTACATATTCTAACCTTCCTCTCTCTCTTGCCTATTCTTACTCATGCGGATACAACTTTCTGAATGAATTACGCTTTCCTACTTCTCTTGTATTTCGATTTTATCCATCCATTATTCAGCGAATTCTTCTTTGTCCTTCGTATATTTTACATCTCCTGACCTTACTTTCTCCCTTACCTACTCTTACTCATGTCAATACAACTTTCTGAATTATTTATTCCTTTTACTTTCTTTTTCGTACTTCTCTTGTATTTCGTTTTTATTCATCCATGCCTCTGCCTTTATCACCTCAACGTTTTCTATTCCCTCTGCCGGTCTCTCTCTCTCTCTCTCTCTCTCTCTCTCTCATCCTCCCTATTCCATATGATTTGTTCTCATTATTAATTTCCTTTTTATTTCATATTTCTCAATTTATTTCTCTCGTTTCGTCATATCTGTTCTCTCCTATTTGTGCCGCAACATATTGTTATGTTCGCCAACCCTTTCTATTCCTAATACAGACTCTCTCTCATGTTATACTTTGCGAATTCATTACTTCTGTCCTTTCACTTCATCGTTCGCCCTTCTCCCCTATTTCGCGTTTAACCCGCTCGTTCTCTCTTCTTCCAGCCAGGCGCAGTAGCAGCCACCTCTCGAACGCCTCGTTCAGCAGCAATATGTTTCGCTCTGGTCGCCGCACGTAAGTAGAAATGCCTTCATTAAAGGCTTAACGATGTTGACCCCGCAGTGCGGTTAGCGATCCCCGGAAGAGATCTCTTTCGCTCGACAGATTTCGTCGAACTCTAAGGAAATGGTCCATACATATTATGTAGATTGGAGAAGATTAGGTTAAAATATTGCGGTGATTTGACTCATTTGTTCCGTAGCACTTCAAAGGACTGGCATGCATTTGCGTGCTGTGATTATAATATGAATAAGGCAGGAAGTCCTCCGTTGAGCCACGTTCAAAAGATTTATGAATACTTAACGTTGCCATGAAGTATATAGTCTATCGTTACCAAAAATTTGCAATTATGGTTTAAAGAGAAATTATACTGTACTATCTTTGATTAATGTGTCACCTACGTGACAATGTTTTTCTTCAGAAAATTTGATTGTGTACTGGTGAATGCAATTAAAATCGAATTTTTGGATCCCCTAAAGATATCTAGTTTTATTATAACTTATTGGGGCTGTTGTTAACGAAACTGATTCAAAAACGAAAAGAGAGATTTACATTTTTTATTTTCTTAGATTACTCATATTAAGCCATTTTGTTCTCGAAGATCACTTGCCATGGCATATTATCCGTCTCTCCCACACACCTACCACGAACAGAAAAATACAGTCCGATGAAGATAAAATCCTGAAAAAACTTAGATGAAAATATCCATATTTTAAAAATTAACACTAAGACAAAGTGTAATTTAGTTTTAAAAGTGAAAAAAATGTAAAGTCAGTCTTAGATGAATAATAGAACATCATTATACCGCCTGCCATCAGAAGCACTTCTTCAAGAATGATTTTTGGATGTAAGTTCCCAAATCATGCAACTTGTTTTCTCCACATGACATTCGAGAACCTTGAGGGGTCTGCACGATTCAAAGAATATCATCCCCTTTTGTTGTAATATAAAACCACGCACGTTTTTTCTCCTTTCTCCTTTCTGATGTTTTCGAGCCTCTGTGTACAGTAATACCACATCCCACCAAGAGGTAAATAACAAAAGAAATTCTCAATTCATCTTTGCTCGCCAATCTCTAACCGAATACACTTGTGACCCATTTAACATCTACCCTAACACAGTGAAGATCCTCCTGAGCAAGTTTAGAGTAATAAGAAAAGGTTTCACTATACTATATTCTAAACTAAACTTTTACTATATTCTAAATTATATTAGCATGAAATTAAAGAAAAATTCATATCAAAGATGAAACGACTAGTTCTTTGAAATCTCCAAATAAATCTATGAGCAGCATTATGACTGTTCCGGTGACGGGTGAAAATACTAATTGTTAGAACAGTATAACATATTAATCCTTTATGACATGTTCAGTATGAAAATTAAACAACAAAACTGAAAAGAACATACCGGTGCACGTCGTAAAAATAAATCGGAAATCCTAGACATAAATCCACGCGAGTACCTTGGTCCTCATCAGTTGACTCGGAATGTTCTTAATCAATCGTGCTTCTCCATTCATGAGCGAAATAGTCAATCATAAATTGCGTCCCACTGTTGGAAAGAAGTCGAACCGCAAAGAAGCCACCGAATTGCGGCGAGCAGCGCGAGATGGATTCTGGGTCAAGCGGCAGCGGTCGCGGGATCGAAAACCGGCGCCTCCCCGCGCCGCGTGGCAGCTCACGGAGAGCCATCCCCCGCACAGGGACAGAGGAACGGTCGATGCGGGGGGGGGGGGGCGAGGCAGCGGGCAGCGCGTCGTCGTCTTTGATCTCGCGCGGGGAATTGGCCTCATCGCCGGTCCGGCGGGGAGGGGAGGGGAGGGGAAGAGATCGCAAGGGGGAGGGGCGTGGGGGAAGGCGGGAGGGGACGTTCCGTCTGCGGCTGACAGCGCGCGGACTCGAGGCCTCTCCAATTCTCGATCCGCCCGTCCCACCCCCCGCTCCCGCCCCCGCGTCCCCACCCACCTCCCCGCCACACCCGCGTCGCGGCTCGTCGCGTCGCCCTCCTTCCGAGTCGGTTTGACATTCTGACTTACGCCGAGTTCGAACCAATTGAGTTATATCTCAGAGGGACGGGATTCGCGGAATCCTGGATTACGAAGGATTTCTGAGACATCCAGAAACTGGAAATATTTAAAATGACACTTCAGATACGGATTTTTCAAGATGAAAATTTAAAATTACGAACAAAAGTAAGAGTGAATATAATATAATTTTGAATTTTGTAATTTATTCTTTTTCATAACAATCAAGTACGTGTGATGTTTAACTATCAGCTAGTTTGTGCGTTAGCCAAAACAAATGTTGAAAGGGCATTTGGGGAAACCTCATTAGTATGAGAGATGCGTAGATGTGTGTTTCTAGCTATAGAACGCGTATAAAAAACGAAGATAAAATTATTGGCAAACTCTTAGAACGAAAAGTTTGCAGTATGGATTTGTAATTGCGACAAGAACTGATAATACGCAGTTCATTAGATGTGCTTGACCCTAGACATAATATGGACTTGCATGAGAGTCAACATAAGTCCATGGTAGGACGTACGAGTCAGTAGCTCGAAAAAATAATTATATTTATTTTTTCCTGGAAAGGGATATGTCTGAACCCTGAACACAGCACCTCATATTTTGAACCCGTAGGTGCTGCTTAGTGCGTTTCGTTGCAAACGCTGGACACTAAAGAAAATTCTCAATGTTTTCCAATTGTGTCATGCAAAATACTTTGCGTAAATTGGTCTGATTGTTTTCATCATTCGCAACAGTAATGTTGAAGAAACATTTTAGTAATCAAGTATTTTAAGAGTCAATAATGCACTTTTACCCTAAATAGCTCCAATGTGATCTAAGAACATTATCTAAGAATAATGAATTGTATCGAAATAATTTTGTTCCAAAACATGTGTGTATTAAGAAATTTAGGAAGTCTATGAAACAGATAATTCTCTCCCACAAGCAACTATCTTAAACTATCTTAAAATAAATCATGTGTACACACGAGCATTCACATGTAATTTAACATATTTGTTTTGTTTCCGCCAATTTTCTTATCAGGTTTTCAATTTCCATTTTTAATGCATTCCCTACAAATATAAACATATGAATCGTAAAATGGTAAAAAATTAGAACCACAAAAATACCTTTACTCGAATCATTACCCCAAAATATATAAGATTTTTCAGTTTGATATCGTTTAAATACTGTTAGTGTCATTACGATCCCAATTGTAAGCTGTGAGAGGTTAATATATTCAATGTAAACGGAATAATGCAGCCAGATCCTTTGTTTCGAGTTCAGTCCCTGCCCTTTCATAGTGTTCAACCAGAAGCCCCAGACATAACGATCCGCGAGACACAGGAGAGCTTTTCAACATGGAACACATTGCAGGGCGGGTCTTTCACATTTTTACAGTGGCACAAAGTTTCCGCGGTGGTCATATTCACTTAGTCCGACCAGAAACGGAGATAGAACGTGAGGGGAATGTCGAGGGTTATTATATTTAAATAAATGTACATTAATGGAGCGAGTGTGCTGCAACACAATAGTGCTCCGCGTCATAGATTTCATTTAATTACCTATTCCACGTTAAAAAGTGATGGCGAACACAATGGCGAGCTGCAGCATTTCGTGACTTGAATATTGGAAGCCGCAGCGCGCGCTAGGGCTGCGGGGACAGAGTTATTGCATTACGGACAGTCACTTTGCCGCACGCGCGACCTTGTTTTTAAATAAATAAACTGGGTATTTCTGAAAAAGGCCTTTTGTGTATTAGCGAAGCAAAATTTCGATGCTGCGCGCGCAGCGCAGTCCGAACCTCGGGCAATACATCGCAGTTATTTATTTAGCGTGGAGCCAGAATTTTCGTGGGGAGATGGCGCCACGAAGGGAAAATCTCAACAATTCCATTTGTCAGGTATCCCCAGTAAGGCGTTTGTGTTGAGATGTAATTATGATGAAGTGAGTCTTACATTACCATGCACTACACTACCACACATGCCGAAAGACCGGTCGAGAGCTTAGAGCTTGTCCCGGCTGGGGGCGGTGGTCCGCTGGTGGGAGGTATCTGGATGGGAGAAAACCTCGTGTGCCGACCTTAGGTCGGCGCAGGATGTCGTCATACAGCGGGGAAAGATCGCCGCCACCTCCCGATGAATAAAACATGACTACACTTACGGGACTAATGACCTTAGTTGACGCGGCCGGAATCACTAACAACCAACCAACCAACATGAAGCGAATCATGGATCCTGAAGCCGTGGAGATGGAATGAGAGGCAGGTGAAACGAAACAAAATCCAAGAAAACCTACCGCAAACCCGTTTCGTCCACCACAAATTGAATCGGACGGGGATCGAACCGCACCTCGTCGGTGGGAGACGAGTAATCAGCCCGCTACACCACAGGTCGCTCAGGATCACGCGGCAGTTTTGCCGCGATTTACATCACATCGCGGTCAAGGCTGCTCTTTCGCCGGAGAGGAAAAAACAAAAGTTGGGCATGCGATCGCCCGCGGAGGGAAACCCCCTTCCTTCAGCAGCGACCGTCCGCCCGTGAATAAGTTGGCAGAGTCCGCCGCGCCGCGCCCCGCCTCGTTCTGTACATCGTTCGCGAAAAAGAGCCCGCGTGAACGCAGCGCTCGGCAGCAATTTCGAGAACTCGACTCGGAAGCAAGGCCTCCTCCGCTCCCATCCACTCCGGCCCCGGCCCCGCTAAATGAGGGAATGCCGAGTATTTCTGCAATCAACATGCTGCCGCCGACATTTCATCCGGCGAGAGCAGGCGAGGGCGCCGGAAAACATCGATCATTGGGAGGGCGCTCTCCCTCCGAGTTGGAGGATTACGTTATCGGACATGCGTCGGAGCCTGGCTATTAGCATTCCATTGCCGACTGTCAAGCGATGCGCGCGCCGGCCCGCGCGACACCCAGCGCCGCCTCCTCCTCCTCCCCTCGCATTCCCACAGATGGCCCGCCCCCCCCACCCTTCCCAGTGATCCGATAGGAAAGGACGCCGTCCGTGGCGGTTTCATGCGCTCTTCTATGTTGGTTCCAACGGACAGAGCCGCGCGCTGGTGGTGGCGGTGGCGGTGCTGCAAAACCCTTTCGATGCCATTCACTTTTCGCACAGCTCTTTCATGCCGTGTGCTACGTTCCGAATAGGCGCGGAATATGTAATGCTGGCGAAAGGCAGCTCTGGATGGCGGTTCGTCGGAGATGATAATTATGGAGGATTTGTAGGACGAACGTGGACGAAATGTGTACGGTTTTTAGAAATACCAAAAATGTGAGACGATACCAAAACAGAGCTCTTCGGATATTATAATTAACATTTGTCAAAATTATCTAATGACTGAATCTACAGATGATTACGTTTCGTTCAACTTCTTGAACATACTAAAAAAAATACAGCCGTTTTAAACATCTAAACTGAACTATGAGAATAATAATAATAATAATAATAATAATAATAATAATACACACATCGAAACTGCTTGTATCAATGATAGTAGTGTTAGGGAAAGTCTGGTTACATTGAATAAATTTAATACGGTAAATTTCAAGTAGGATTTTAATCAGGTTTAATTTAACAATCAAAAATGAATTTAGATTCAATGCATGGATGAAAACAAGGCCATCGGAGGTAGGAACGTGCTCTAAAATCGAAGTTTTGAACTGAAATTGAAATTGAGGTTCTGACAAACGGATTTTGGTGTAGAAGCAAAATACAAACTACTTATGGTGCCGAGTCATACCGCACCATTTCACGTATTCTTTCATATGAAGGAAGCATTATTGGCTGCAATATCAACACACCTGAGGACACTGATCTTAGATCCCAAGCTTCATATGAATCTGAAACTAGTATATTTTTATAATTCCCGTATGTCTCTTTCCAGAATCTAATTCAAATTTGTTGGTGATATAGACGTGTTTTGAATTTGAAAAATCTCTTGAAGCATGAGCGTTGTATCATGTATGCCATGTGAGTAGCTTACATAGGCCGATGTTAAAAAATAACTTTTTTGTACCTCCTTTTTTAAACTTCAAATAATTTTACAATGAACTGATTAATCATCTTTGAAGAATATCTTAAAGTAAGGTATAAGAATTTTTCGAATATTTTGCCACATTTCGGAAGATACACAGTTTACTGAATCTTTGGATACCCGTATAAGTGCTTTCAGAGAAGAAATAATCTTAGAATCATCATCGTATATATTTGTAGATTTTAAAAAAAAATTAATTTTTGTATCGTGTCTAGCAATTTTATCATTTTTTTACCATATAATGACCTTTGACAAAGTCCGGAAAATACTTATATGTGTTTATGTGTGTATTCGGCATTTTGGGACGATAGTCCGACATTGACGACTAACTAACTGTATTTCTCATGCCATGTCTCACTCTTACGTGGGGGTGAGACGTAAAGAAATGCTACAACTCTTTTTGCCCCGGTCGTCAAACCCGGGGTCGCACCGCGGGAAGCTAGTAAAATATACTATATAAATATATATATATATATATATATATATATATATATATATATATATATATAACACTCACACACACACACACATATAGTATGTCACGAGTTATTCGAAGACAGTTTCTGCCATTTGGAGCGCAGTAGTCCGTCGCAGCCAGCGGGGGCGAGAGTCGCCGGTGGCGGCGGCGTGGGTGCGCCCGCGGTCGCCGCCTGGCAATGCGCCGGCGGCGAGCCCGGGAACTAATTAAAATAGGGCCACACCGGGGCGCCGTCACGCTTCGTTTAATTAGGAAAACGGACGGAAATGTACCCTACATTTCGGCGGGATTGTCGTGTAATCCGCCCGTTTTGCCAAAGGTCAAACGTCCCGACATAATTTTCGGCCGCTGCCGCCGGTGCGAGTTGCATGCGATGATCGCGCCGGGCCACGGCGCCGGGCGATTCGCGATCGCATCGGAGATAGCAACCAATTAGAAGCCAGAAATTCACTACACTTCGCTTTACTCTCGCTAACGGTTCGTATTTCCATGAGAGCGCGGGGAATAGAAGGCCTGTCCCGATCCACTCGTCCTATTCATATCTCATTCGAGAGCGCTGCTGTTTGAAATTCGCGTCGGAGGGTAAAGCAGCAAATTAATGAATTTAATTTCGTGAAACGGGACATAATAGTATAGTATTAGTAGTAATTAGGTTTTTATACATACGAGAACAAAGGTTATTTTTGAGTCTGATAGAATTTATAATTTAATTTTCAATGGAGAATATAACAGAATATCGGCTCAAAAATCGTAAAATATTACTAATTCCATCACTTCTTAGTTTTGGTTCCATTTAGTAAAAGTATTTTATATTTTAAACCACAACATAACGGATGTAAAAATGTGGTTTTCTTCGTCTATCTTTTTAATAAAATTGTCAAACACAAATACACAGATAAAGCCAAAACGTTTTCAAATATTGATTATTTTCCAATACTTGATAAATAGTTAATGCTACAAGTACATACACACAAGAACATAAAATCAGAAATATTTTTGGCATAAAGTGAATGAAAATATTTAATTAAGAAACTTCAGTACCCAATATTATATAACGAGAAATTCAAAATTTACCTTGGAGATGGAAGACTTTACAGATCTTCACAGTACTTTTGAAAACGTGTGATTAATGATGTTTATTTTCGGAATTTGCTACTTTCGAATGTGAAAAATGTTACTGATTATAAATAAATATGCTATCACATTCTCAAAAATAAAGAAAATACACCTTCAAAATGTGTTATGTGCATAATTAAGACATATTAGCAATAAATGTTATTAAAATTTTACGATGAGTACGGTAAGTAAGGGGAGTGAATAGCGTTGTTGGCTTAGAGCATGGGTCCTTAATAAACCTCAAACAATCACTAATTTCACTCCTGATATGAACTTATATTGAATGTCATATTACTCAAAAATCCCTCTTGAGAGCCTAGGACGAGACAAATAACTGGATATCTAGTATCCTTCTTTCATCTGTAAGAATTATTTTATTAAAACGATTTCAGATAAATCTTTTTCTTTTCTTCCCGATTTTTTATACAAGCAGTTGATGTATGGTGGATTTGGCTGTTTCAAATGGAAACGTCTAAAAAATCCAATCCCATTAAATAAAATTATAACTCGCCTATTTGCAGACAACCTATCTGAGTTCTCTTAAAAGTGAAACATTTAAAAAGTAAAACTTTTCTCAGTAAAATGGCCACACACACTCGCGATACGTGACTGTTCTACCCGTCGGATTGTGAATCTCATGTTTATTTGTATCCCTCATGCGCACATAGGCGCCCAGCTTTGCCCATTCGGCTTTGCCCATTCGGCTTTGCCCATTCGGCTTTGCCCATTCGGCTTTGCCCATTCGGCTTTGCCCATTCGGCTTTGCCCATTCGGCTTTGCCCATTCGGCTTTGCCCATTCGGCTTTGCCCATTCGGCTTTGCCCATTCGGTTTTGCCCATTCATCTCGTGTTTTCAGTTCAATGGATGCGTGCCTGTCCTTTCCCTCCTTTGTTTGGACGTCTGTGGCGCTTGTCTGAGGAGAAAACTGCCCTATCCGCCCTGCGACAGACCGTACGCGGATAAGAAGTACGCGCACACGCCTTAATACAGAAGGCAGAGTTTGTGTTCCTGACAGTCTTAACCACGGCTAGTAACCACATACGCTTATGTTAGTCCGGACGTGTAAAACTAAACGGGCAAAAATTGCCATGATTCCCGCTCGCGTGTGTTCGCTCTCGGGCGGGTGCTATTACACCAGAGGCTCCGCTGGCCTGCGAGCAAAGGCAGCGCCAGCGCGCGGTGGCTTCTGACCGTCACCCACCGGTGGCCAATGGCCCCCTCCCTGATAAGTGCATTACTCACGCGGGCCCACAAAATGAATTACAGACGGTAATGCTGCTTGCTTATTGGATCACGCGGGAAGGCCGGGCGGCGCGGAGCGGGGCGGGGTGGGAAGTGATGCGGGGTGAGGAGGGTCGGCGCAGGGCGGGTCGGCGCAGGGGGTGCGGGGTGAGGAGAAGCTTGGGGGGAGTGGAGTGGAGTGGAGGGGAGTGCCGTGGAGGGGAGGGGAGTGGTTGGGAGGGGAGTGGTGAGGTGGGGCGTGGCGGGGAGGGCGTGGCGGGGAGGGGCGTGGCGGGGAGGGGCGTGGCGGGGAGGGGTGTGGCGGGGACGAGAGTGATTGGAAGGGGCGTGGCGGGGAAGGGCGTGTCGGGGAGAGGCATGGCGGGGAGTGGACTGGGGGAGGGCCGGGAGAGCTGGGCGGGGAGGGCGTGTTAGGGCTCTCTGCGAGGGGCCGCGGCCGGCGGGAGAGCTGCGCATGATATGCGGTCGCACCGGGGAATGATACAACCAAAGTGGATGAAGCAGGGAGGCAGAGATTGCAAGGATGGAACAAAGCGCAAAATCTGATGGAAATAAATTTGATGACGCAGGCATCCGCAGGCGACAGGAAATATCAGGCGAAACTGGTAACAATAAGATTAAAAAAAGTAGCCATAGTGGAGATCGTTATCAAATGAGACCAAAAAGGATCAAGAAGTTTGATGCAGCTTCAAAGTAGAATAAAAAGTATAGTTGAAGACAAATATGAGAGTGAAAGATACAACAAATCTATTAAAGCGAATCTGTTCTAGTGACTAAAACAAAGAGAAGGGAAGATTATAATGTGTTCAAAGAATTCCCTAGGGATGTCAATTTAGACTGTTACTTCTTCATCGCCCTCTCGTGCTCTACACCCATTCTACGTCTAACACCCTAACTTCCGCTGATGTCAGTTTTCGCAGAGCCGCGTCAGTTTATATGCGTGAAGGAACAACGCAAGCGATGACGACCATTCGTTGCGACAACGCAAACATTTGAAACCACGTCACTGTTAGAATATCTACGTGTTCTCCGAAACTCCACTTGTCATGATATCAACTGTTCGTCCCACCTCCGTCAGCGCCATCACCGTCTCCGAAACTTTTGTGCTGACCTCTTCGCGTTGCTTAGAGGAGCTGCCCACCTGCATGGCTCATTGGTTAGTTCTTAGAACGCTTGTGTCGGGAGAATGCAATTCCCTCCTCACCCAGATGTATTAGAAAGATAAAACAAAAAGAGGGAGAACGAGTTGTATTGGGAGAAAAAATAATGATTTCGCCAGTCGATGAGCGGAAACATACAAGGGTGCATCTGGAGGGGAGGACATGGAAGGCGGAGTCGGAGAGCTGCCTCCGAGAGGGGCCACCTTTCTCAGGGGATGGCCGGTCGTGGAAGTTGTGGCTGCCACTCCCTTTGAGCGTAGGAGCTCCATTAGGGAGACAGGGACTGCGGGGGACAAGTGGCCTTCTGCTTAAACAAGAAACCCACATGAAACACGGCTAACGTAATTTGTCACTGGTGAACAGCAGCACGAGATGTCCATATGAAAGGGAAATTCAGTTTCAATATTGAGAGCACTCCCTGAGAGCAGTACTTCTCGGAAACTACGTCTAGAGCATAAAGTGAAGATACAATTGCTACATGCTAGCGGACTAGTTTTCCATTTCTGTTCATTGACAAAATTCACGAAACTATGGTTTTATTTCATTCAACAAGAACAAAAGAGATCGAAAATTACGTTACAAACCTAATATTACTAAGTTCGTCTATATGAGCGCCTATGAATCCCATGTAATTTCGTTCGTAGTAAACATACAAAAAATAATAGCCATAGTAAAACTTCAAAAATAAAATAGTGACAAAACGGAAGCAGCCTCTCTACTTCCATCACATTCAGAAATGTCGTGAGGTAATATGGAATAAGTGCACATTTACAAAGTACAGTTCACAAAGTTTGACATCAATTTACTTTAAAATCTTTTTGTACGGTCAGTGTTAATAATTTTAGCTGCATAAAGAGCAGCTCTTACCAGTTCATAGTTTGGTCACCTACCCCACATTACCTTGCTTTCTTCTCAACATTTCATTCTTAGTGTTGCCAATGAGCTGCCAATGAGCTATTAATGCTGCCAATGAGCTCGGAGTAGAATATCTTGCATTTTCGAGAAACGAGATTGCTTCCAAACGGTACAAGGATCAAAATGTAATAAAAATGAATCCCTTGTTTTGAAAAAAATAATAAATAAATTACGGTTGATGATTGATTTAATTTCAAAGAAGCTTTCTTCAATTGAGCTCACAAAGCTTTGGTTGAAAATGGAATAAGCTTGCATCTTGTATAAGTGTTTACACTTCAGATAATCTTTCGGTTTATCGTGCCATACTTATGGTGAAATTTCTACGAATTAACGTTCTACAGAACAACAAATGGAAAAATTCTAGTACAGAGCAGGAATGTTACGCAGGATTAAGAAACGAATTATTTTTAGCTTAATCATCTGAATACTTTCTCATGTCGTTAAGAAATTGGATTTTCTAATTTATTTTCTAATATTTTTCGTAATTTATATAGTTTGATAAAAATATCTCCAAGGAACTTCACGCAGATCAATGCAACTGAAGTAAATGATAAGAGAGAGAAAGGTTCACATCTATATAGACTGTATACAGTTAGTTCAAAGTTGGACTGAGAAACCGCGAAAATGTCAATAAAACCACAGCAAAGCCAACCATCACAAACATTTATATTACGAGAAACGTTCATTCCAGCTTATACATCAAAGACTTCTCATACAATTATCACGAGTGAAATTGCCAAATCTATAGTAAAAGAAGTTCGTGGGAACATATTAGGGGCGCACATAGGACCGAAATAAGTTGAAAAGCGTGCGAAGAAACGAGTAAAATAATCAATTGAGTAATATTGAAACGAATTTGTGGGTGGGAGTTACGAAACATTACTTAAGTTTTAAATAAAATTTTGTTAATATAATTGTTTATTTTGATATTTATTCATTCATTTTTCAAAGACAATACTGTTTCTTCTTTGAAATTTATGAGAAGTTATAGTAGCTAAATTTAATAACTCCAAAGCAAGTCAAGGAACCATATAAGCACTTGTTTCATGGACAAACGAAAATTGGCCGAAAACCCATATAAAGGAAACTTTTAACAAGAACTTATCATTATTTATTACAGAAAGAAATACGGTAAAATATTCGTAGTTTGTTTACATATCACAGAAAATTACATGTGCTTGGTATTTATGTTCGGTTTTTGAAATATTATTTTTGCCCACTAAACACTTGTCATATTTCTGAATTTCCAGCACTCTTTGTTAAAAAGCGAAATTCCTCTCCTCTGACCAACAGGTTTCTTTTCCCGAAGATACAAGTCTTGAATTTTATTTCACCCTTCAATCAATGACTCAGAGACTGCGACTAAATATTCATTACAATAAAATGGGTTTCTATTTTTAATTGACGGCGTTAATGTTAAACACAACATGTCTTCTGCCTGTTAGTGTATTCTGTGTTTTTCGCGTTTGCGCCCCGCCGTTGAGTCACAGCGAGGCGAACGGGGCGCGCCCGGTTGCTCACCTGAGGCCGTCGGCCGCCGCTCCCCGGTCATGGCCGGAGACCTCACCTGGCGCAGCCGCCGGGCTTCCCTGCAAGCAGAAAGGGCGGAAATGAAGTCTAAATTACTTTTGCGAACAGACGGAGTCGTGTAAAGTCAATTTTGAGAGGCTGATAGCAATCAGCCGAGGACGGAAATCGATTCAACGCTGCGAACGCAGTTTGTAAATAAAGAGGGAAGGTGCGGACGGCGGAGAACCGCGCATTGCTCGTTCGCAGGTGCCCCCGCCCCCTACGCAGCCGCCCCGCCCCGCGCCGTCTCGTACTCCGCCGCGACGCGCGTCGCCCTCACCGCTCCTACCTCCACCGCCGCCCCCGCTGCCACCGCCCTTGCCTTCGCCCCCACGATATCGTTCCCTTCTAAGTCGCCACGCTCGCCGACTCCGTCGTTGTGACACCTGCCGCCACCTGGGCCGTCTTTGCTTGCGCCGCCGTGCTCATGATGTCACCTCACCAATGGCGCCACCTCATTATACTCCCCGCCTCCGCTGCCCCCACTGTTGTCCGCTCCTTTCCCCACTACGACGCCGTCCCCATCATCTTCGTTGCCTCCATCCCTGCTCACCGCGGGTGCCTCCTTCGCCACTCATACTCCAGCTTCCACGTCGTCCCTTCTACCATCACTGTCATCCCCTCATCACCCACCTAAACTCATTCCGCCTCTTGCAACGATGCCATTCCCGCAACCCTTCCCACCACCACCGCTGCCGCCCGTGCCTCCACCAGTCAACCCGGCGCAACGCGACAACTCTTCCCATACCCGTCTCCCAACGCGCTGAACCCCATACCCGTCAACCCTGCGCTGCCTCCAGCGTCACCGTCACCGTCACCATCACCATCTTCGCTGCCGCCGTCCCCGATGGCGATCACGGGGGGTGGGGGGACGTCCGGAACGCCGCACGAGGGACCCAGGAAAGGGAGGGACACAGTGCGTAGCCTTTAACATTAATGCCCGTAATGGTATCTTATGGCAAAAGTGCCAGCGCACGAAATTCCCCAACGCTATTATGCCGAACACGAAAACAGCACCCATTATCCCAATAATTGCACAATGTAATAGGCCGTTCCAAACATGCGTAATAATCACAAAACTAACACACCAGTATTCAGACACCTGGAAATATAAAACACTTCTTGAGAGGAGAAAGGACAGAAGATATTTTAAAGACAAATTAAACGGAAATTTATTATTTGAACCCTTTTGAACGAACAGTATTGATTTATGTTGGCACGTTAAGGTTAAAGCGAAAGCAATTCCGGGCGGTATCGAGCGAATGCTCCTGCAAGTTCAACTTCAGATATTCGTTTTAACGACCTGTAAATTCCCACTCAAGGCCAAAGCCAGAACCCAAAGAGCCGGCTCGGCCTCGGATCGGAAGGGATCGGGGTTTCCAAACGTATTGAATTTCGAGCTTCTCTTTACGGCAGTGATGTTGAAAAGAGGTTCCAATGAAAAAAGAAGAAATAAAAAAAATCCACACGAATCTTGTAGGTCGCAAAATGGAAACGCATGAAGCGTTGCTTCACGAGAAAAGAAAGCGGTCAGATGAAGAGGCAGAAATTCAGGCAGACGGCGGCCTCCATATGTATAAGAAAGATGCGGCTTGAAAAGCGCCGTGGGGCTGACTTTTATCTGGCCACTATTGAAAAGCAACCGTTGCCTCGGGGAAGGCGGCTTCGCGCGGGGCAGTCATGTGTTGGAAGTACGCTGCCCGGCGGCGAAAGGGCCTTCTTCGTCCCGCCACGACAAGAAAAGCAACGCATCATGCGCGCGAACACGTTGTGGCCCGCGTCTGCGGAGGGATTCACACTCATCCTTCCTTTCAGGGAATAAATCGTTTTGAAATATGGAAGCGAAAGCCAGGGTAGATTAAAGTTTCTCGGGTTGCAAGATGCCTCGGGAATATTGTTTGGAATAATGATTTTCTCACTGAGAAGGCGTAATAAAGAAATCGAGCCGATAGCTAAAATGCTGCAGCTCTTAGCGTGTTCTCCTATAGTTATCCTTTTTATCAACAGTTCATTGATTAAATAGCATTTTCTTCTTAAACATTTTCTTATAATATGGAAGCGAAAGCCAGGATAGATTAAAGTTTTTTCGGGTTGCAGGATGCCTGGAGAATACTGTTTGGAATAATGTTTTTCACACTGAGAAGGCGTAATAAAGAAATCGAGCCGATAGCTAAAATGCTCCAGCTCTAAGCCTATAGTTATCCTCCTTATCAACAATCCCTTGATTAAATAGCATATTCTTCTTAAACATTTTCTTATAATACGGAACATAATATGAAAGCGATAGCCAGGATAGATTAAAGTTTTTTCGGGTTGCAAGATGCCTGGAGAATACTGTTTGGAATAATGTTTTTCTCACTGACAAGGCGTAATAAAGAAATCGAGCCGATAGCTAAAATGCTCCAGCTCTAAGCCTATAGTTATCCTCCTTATCAACAATCCCTTGATTAAATAGCATATTCTTCTTAAACCTTTTCTTATCATACGGAACATAATATGGAAGCGAAAGCCAGGATAGATTAAAGTTTCTCGGGTTGCAAGATGCCTGGAGAATACTGTTTGGAATAATGTTTTTCTCACTGAGAAGGCGTAATAAAGAAATCGAGCCGATAGCTAAAATGCTCCAGCACTGAGCGTGATCTCCTACAGTTCGTTATCAACAATCTATTGCTTACATAGCATTTTCGTCTTAAACATTTTCTTTGTAATACGTAACAAAATAAAACTATTTTATTACACAATTTTCTTACATAACGACTTAATGTATTGAAATACGAAATAATATCAACATCTGCAAGTTTCTGAATCAAATCGAGAATGAAGAAAAGTAGTTACACAAATAAATGAACACTATAAGAAACTTGCGTTTTTCTACGAAATAATTTTGTCTTATAACTGTTATCAAATATTCGTCAAAACATGTTTAATTTATCATACGGCCGGTGTATGTAGACTTTCACGGCCGGTTTCTTCATAATTAGACGTTTCCGAGTTTGTACAACGGAGACCGTTGAACCACGGCCTACAAACCCGGATAGGTCGAATTATGTTTCATTTATGTTAAATTAAAAGCACCCTACCAACAAAAAAGATGCTCTCCGTGAATACAACTTTTGGACATACTATTTACTTAGCGAAATAGTTTATAAGTTGACAGGCGTGCTGTCTATTGTGAAGCGTTTCGGAGCACAATTAGAAGCTATTGGAGGCCTTGAAGCCAACTTTCTCGCAGCGGAAGTGGCACCCCGAGGTGCAGGAGGTCCTGGACGCCGACGTGCGTGAGTGCGGGGAGCAGGCGGTGATTGCACGCACCAGGGGGCTGTCACGTGCAACGCACTGCCGCCGCCACCGCCGCCGCTCACCGCCCCCGCCCCGCCCCCAGCTGTCAATTGCTCCCACCACACCCACTTTTAAATCACTGAAGCCGCCGCCTCACCCGCTCAAATTCTGTTGCGACGGAGGAATAATCACAACGTACTTCACCCAATCAGTTTCACATACGCAATTGTATCAATGATTGTTTTTTAAAATGTATCAATTGGTACGAAAGAGCTGAAGAATATGAGTCAATTAATTATCTAGCGGCCGGTTTAACAAATTATGTAAGCCCTAAGAATAAAAAAAACAACCCTTAAATCTTAGTGAAATTCAGAATACTTCTAGTGTAGTTGAACATTCCAAAATTAGCTTTTGGTCGGCGGATTTCAAGAAGCTGTAATCATAATAACAGCTCAAGATTGTGGAATATGTTATTATTACTATTCTTAGTAACGCTCTTATTATTATTATTATTATTATTATTATTATTATTATTATTATTAATGATATTAATGCCATAAATAGTTTTATTTTCATTAAAACTCAAAATTTTAAAAAAATCTCTTTTCCGCGCTTAAACAACAAACGAGCAAACCGGATTTTTTAAAAAATAATGCGGCTACCTCTCGCTCGTAACACGAGAATCTGGTAATGAGGGCGTGTAACGCGCGTGCAAAGCTAATTATGCAAAGCGGGCCCGCCGCCGCCTCCCTCACTACCCTGCCGCCGCCAACACCTGCGCCACTGACACCACCTCCGCCGCTACCACCACCACCGCCACCCCGATGTCAACCACCTCCATCACCATCACTACCACCGCCATCACCATTACCACCACCACCACTATTTCCATTACCGCCGTTACAGCCACGGCCTTCCCCGACCACCACCACCGTTATTACCTTCTCCACAGCCACCAACATTTCCACCACTATCCAATGTACCGCCATCTTCATCAGCACCATTATTTCAAAAATCAGCACCGCTGCCAGGGGCTCCCATAGCCATCACCAACGCAGCCACATCCATCACCTCTGCTAACACCATTTCCACCAACGTTCTGGCCACCATGAGCTCCAGGGCCATCGCCACCACCAACCCTAACTCCACCAACAACACCTTCTCAGTCGCCGCCACCGATACCTCCATCACAACCACCACCCCCACTATTTCCAATACTGCCGTTACCGCCACGGGCTTCCGCCACCATCATCACCATCACCTTCTCCACCGCCACCAACATTTCCACGACAATCACATTCACCGCCATCTTCATCAGCACCATTATTTCAAAAAACGGCACCGCTGCCAAGGGCTCCCATCGCCATCACCAACGCGGCCACATCCATCACCTCTTCCAACACCATTTTCACCAACGTTCTGGCCACCACGAGCTCCAGGGTCATCGCCACCACCAACCCCAACTCCACCAGCAACACCTTCGCAGTCGCCGCCACCGATACCTCCACCACCACCACCACCACCACCACCGTCACCACCACCACCACCACCACCACCACCACCACCACCGCCGCCGTCAGCTGCGGGTGCGCGGTGGCCGAGCAGCGTGCGGCGGTGCGAGCCTCCACGCCGCTTTAGGGCGCTCCTCTTTAAGAGCAGGCCGCCCGGAGCGCACCCGGAGGGGGCGGAGGCACGGGACGCGAAGCGCAGACGGCGCTGGCAACGCCACGGGCGGCGGGGGTGCGGTAGTTCAAGGGCTCCCCATAATGGAGGCGCAGAGACGGTACTGAACGTGCGGCGATAGTTGCGGCAATGCGGAGATGGAGCCGGTATAAATGGTTGCATTGTCAAGGATTCCCTTGGGACCAAGATTGCAATTGGGGCACTGAGGCGAGCGACAACGACGGAAGCAGCGACATTTCTAGCGTTGGAAGTGATCTGGGATTGAGAGATGCTACTTCGGGTTTTGTGGTGGAAGTTTTAGAATTGTTCCAATGTGAGAAAAGGAATACTTGGCAACGACAAGAACAGTACCACATCATACAGTTTGATAATAACGAGACTGATTAGTATTTGTGGTAAAGTATCTACTTTGCCAATTAATTTGAAAGTCCCTGACAAAGGAGAGTGAGAACAAAACTTATGGCGAACTTAGTTTTGTGGCGAACACATTTTGATATTTGACAGTAATGACATAGCAACAGTATTAAAAATTAAAAGGAATTCTAACCGCTAAAACACCTCAGATTCCCTCTGCTATTGATACAGAAGGACATTACGCCTACTCATTTGCCCTTATTCATCACAAATTTGTTCATCAAACACGTTTCTACATCTCCTTGGTAAACACAGTATTTCCTTCATATCGCAAAGCAAATCCGTCAACTTCCAGTCAGTAACGTTCACTTAGAAACTCACTCTAACAAAAAAATACAAAATCCAGTTCATGTAATCACGATGTGTAACCCTATTAAAATTATATCACACAATATGGAAAGATATTGTATCGATATATGAAATCCTATAACATTTCTAGCAGAAAACGAGTCTTCGTTTAGATACATTAGTGAAATATTGCGTCGGATTAACCCTGTAAATTCATAATCCCATACTTCGGACCTCTTTTCAATTAATGTTTTTTTAATTATGTGGAGTAATTACTGAATTAAATTAAAAATCATAACTAAATTTTTTTTAACTTAGTCATTGTTCTTTGCGCATGAATAATAGAAACAATACTTAATGACGATTACAAATTAACTTCTTTTAAAAGAAAAGAATTATAGAAGAATTTGCAGTATATTACATAACTTAAATGTTAATTTACATAAATCAGGAAACATTTTTATTAATTATAAAACTATATTATATTAACTAATAATCATGAAATTTGTAATAGATGTGTTTCATCCGGCAAATCAAATAACATTGTAAAAAAAGTCTCGTAACGATCAATCTTTGCTCATCTAATTTGCCTGAATGTAGTGTTGCAGCTAAACAATCAACGACATTACACTCCGGCTCTTTTATCAAGATATCTGCTCGAGTCCCCAGCGTTGCCGTACAGGCAGGCTGGCATTTGGAGCGGTGGCGCCCATCCGCCTGCCTCCTCGACGTTACAGGGCACAAAGCCTCGGCAGCGTGGCGCCAACAACCGCACCCCTCCCTTCCCCCACCCTTCCCCCCTCCCCTGCGCCGCTTCGGTCTCCTCCGCGCGAGTTTGCTCCCACGAGACCAGTTAGTCACTCCCAATGACGTTTACAGATGTTTTCTGACTAACAGGTGTTTCTCGATGCGGCTAATTGAGGAACAACCATTTATCTCTCCGCCGCGCCGCGCCGCGCCACGCCGGGCGTTCGCCCATCGCCCGCCCGCCCGCGCAGCACGTCTCGTTCGCGGCGCAGCGAGCGCAGCGTGATTCGCGCAGCGCGAGGGCGGCTGCGCGCGTGGAGAGGGGAAGACAACACTCGGCCGGATTCACGCCGCAGGTGGCAAATACTATGCTCAAAGCCTTCCCTCTGGCGAAATTGAAAGTTTATTTCCAGAGTGAAGCACCTCGGTTTCCATTTCTTTTCTAGTAGTAAATACATTTTTAAGAAGCTTCTCTATCATGGTACTAAATACCGTGCTCAAAAATATTCTCTAGTGTTAAACGAAATTAGAAATCCCTTGAATTCTCTTTTGAACTATTGGTCTGAATTTGAATACTTTCCCTTCCTGAAAAATTGAATTTCTTGGAGATTCGTCACTTTAGATATAAGCTCTTTAATTGTTACGGGAATATATTTACCTACTTTGCCTACTCGAAGTAGTTCAGTCGGGGCAAACCCACAAGAATTGTTGGGAGTCTGTAGTTGATTACAACTAATAGTAGCGTTTCTAATTCCTCTAATGTAATAAAAAACTCATTTTTTACTTCAAAGCAGAAAATTCTCGGACTTGAAAGCTTTCAGATTTTTAACGATAAGTTTTAGCACTGATTAGGAAGGTAGGATCTCTTTCACCTACGGGATCCTGCAACGAGCAAAGATGTGGGCTGAATAGAAATGCGGTCAGTAAGAAGGGAAAATACTCGCAAAGACATTTAATTAAAAACTTCTTATGATGTCACAGGTCTCAGAAAAAATGCACATAGAGTTGGAACGGAATAAAAGACGAAGGAAACAGCAGAAACGGACAAATTGGGGCAAAAAGAATTCGGGAATGTAACATGTGCATAACTGGTCGTAGTTATGAAGGCACCGTCATCGAAAGGCCAATTAAAACGCTCCGAAAGAGGTAGAATGAAAGTCTAATCTAAAACACGAAGTTAAAAACTGCGTGATCGAATACCATGTAATGCATCAGTGTTTTCATCCTCAGGTTGTGCTGAAGCCCTGGTGTCAGTTTCATAGTTTCATATATCACTAAGTATCACTTAAAATGCACCGATCATCGTATCTTTTATTATCAATCATTTGTCATCACTCACCAAGCAATTGCTAATGAGCCCAACTTTCATCCACCCAGTGACAAACGGTCAAAGCGCCCCTAGGTCAGAAAAGGGGAGGGCGTGGAGGTGCATTTTCCCACTCTTACCTACCGTCAGTAGGAAAGTGTGACACCCATCTTCAAACAGAAATAGATATATCACTAAAACTATTACACTCGTGAAATTAAAACCAAGTGTTTAATCTTACTCACAAAATTCCTCAATCAGGGCGGTGTATCTCAAAAAGTTGATCGCTTTTTCTTACCACTTCTCCCTACTGGCCAATCACAAACTGTGACTCATTTATCATAAGAGGCGGTAAATATCGATCCCGATATAGATATCCAATAAATCGAGTATGTATTACGAACAAAACCTCTTTGATTTTAACATAGCTTTCAGTTATTTTCAATGTTTTGGAACTCTCTTGGACGTAATTTCATTTGTGGAATAGACTTATTAAACACCACTCGTGCTTTGGAAATTGTCATATAAAGCCTCTTCTCGCTTCTCGAGTAAGGATTTATCGACAATTTGCAAAGCACAAGTGTTATTACCTATAATAAGTGATATAAGATTGTCGTTTATTTAATTAACAAAATATTGATAATGTATTAACAACTGTGCCCAAAACTTTTAATATGCCGCCGACTAATGTATAACATCCGTGTATTGCCGCGCCCTCCCGTCCGCGTAATTCGGCACGCGACGAACACAGCGTGGTGAGGCTGTGTGTTTAAGGCGGGGGGGGGGGGGGGGGGCGACAGCGCTCGGCTGAAGTGACGCCGCGGGTAGTTTGAATTTCACATGACCCTGCCGCGTTGATTGTCAGGTCAAGCCGCCTCGGCGGATGGTGTTTGTTTTCCGGAAGTATTTCCGATGTGACGAAACAGTCTCATGCATAACACACAAAAACTTCTAGACACGTTTTCTTGAACACTAGATTTTACGACTTTTCATCGCTGACAAAATTAAGCCAAACTTTTTTTTCTACTCGGCAGACACAGAATGGTTTTCTTTCTTATGTTATGACGGAAGTTTCATTGTGGGGATAGATTGTAATATCAGAGTGCTATTCAGTTACGAACGTACAACAGTGCATTGTTTAATGAGCGGCTAATTTCGGATACTTTTGAAATTTTGATTTTTATTTGGTTCATATTTTAAGAAGTTTCTCACAGCATAGCCGGCCGGAAGGGCGCGCGAGATCTTTTATTTCTCTTCTTTGTCATATCCTCACCCCTTACACTCTTACTACATGAACTACACTACCAGACATGTCGGGAGATCAGTCGGAAACACAGAGCTTGTTACGGCTGGGACGGTGCTTCACGGGTTGGAGATAGCTGGGTGGAGAAAACCCCACAAGTCGTTAGGGAAGGTCGGTGCCGAATCTTGACATTCACCGGGGGAAGATCTCCACAACTTCTCGGGATTAAACATGCTCTACACTTACTGGACTAATGAAGTTCATCTGCCTAAAATCACCAATCAATCAATAATTCAATTCCTTCAAGCTCCTCCTGACTGAGATGGAGCCCCGCTAGTGCGAGATACCTGGTTGGGGAAACCCCAGCAAGCTGGCGTGTAGTTTGACGCCAGATATTACCATCATGCGGGGGAAGAACACCGCCACATCCCATGATAAATCATGCATTACACTTACGGGATTAAGCAGAAGGCTTCCGGAAACACGAAACAATCAGTCAATCAATTTTACAGTATAGACAAATATTGTTAGATCAACGCAGAAACGTTTGAACACAGACAAGTCTTAACGAAAATGATTAATACATCCAAGTTTCAGAACATTTAACATAATATATTGCACAAAAATGCAATTATTTTATGTAACCAGAATATCACGATTAACGAGAGAATTATTTCACAATTTATTTAATAGCAATTAGGCCGAAATTAAATAAACAAGAACAAAAATCTCACTCTAACACATTAATCCCCTTGAGTTCCGCAGTGGGTCAAAAATAATATTTCCACAAGGCGACTACGTAGTTTTCTCCGTTTCTGACACAATTTTCCACGCGTAACATCTCTCAGCTGCACCTCGACGGGGGCTCGAGATCGCCTCCTGGCACTGTGCAGTCCGCTCGCGTCCGTATTTCAGCGCCGGCCGACGGGGGAGGGGGGGGCGTGTTTCGCGGAATACGAAATGCAAAAGCGACGCACCCGCGTCTGTTTTGAATTCGCTATTACACGCATGGGCGCAAGAAAAAAGATAAATCTCCGCGAGCGGGCAAGAGGCCAAAAAGAGTCTTTAGCTGTGGAGCGGTATTGACTTCCTTCACTGGAGAGCAGATTATGAAGACACGGCCGCGGCGGTGCTTCGTTGTTGGTTCAGGAGCGGCTGAGGCGGAGGCGGCGGCTGAGGCGGTTGCGGCGGCCGCGGAGGCGGTGATGGAGGCGGTGATGGAGGCGGTGGCGGCGGCTGCGGAAGGGCAAGTCTGTGACGCGAAGTCCTGCGGCGTCGGAGCGAAGGAAAAGGGGAGGAGGAGAAGGCGAAGGAGGCGGCGAGAACGACGGGGGGTAGGGGTAGAAGCGTTAGAAGCGTTGGCAACCAGAGCGACAGCTGGGCCAATATAGGCGACGAGGGAAACGCGCGGAGACGGTGCAGAGTCGTTCGTGAGGAAGAAATGAAGATAAATAACGAAGTTAAAACAAGACGGGCAATCAGAGAGGATTCGAATGAAACAAATAGGATGGTGAGTGGATGCGTCATGTAGGGGAGATGAAAGCAGTATTGGAAGACATAGGTACCTTATGAATCGAATTCTGCTGGGGGCTGAGGTTAATGGGAGTCGGAAATTCAGGATCTGGCGATAAGGGGACGGGACAAACCGGTGTGGTGTGAGGTGGCGGCTACGGAGGCAGTGGACGCGACGGCGATAAAGGAGATGAGCGACGCCACAGAGATGCAGGCGAGAGCCGCGCGTATACGAAGAAGCGAGGTATGTGAGGAAGAAGTGAAGATAAATAGCGCCGATAATACGTACCTTGAACTAGATAAGGACGAGAGGAGCTGAAACGGAAGTGTGGTTAAAAGCGTTCTCCATATCGCGCGAAGGAGATGCGATCGGTCTCGAAGACATAGGCGCTGCAGGGATCGAATTTCACCGCGGCCGAGGTTAACGGGAGTCGGAAATTCAGGATCTGGTGATAGGGGCGACAGTGAGCGGTCACGGCGGGGCATAAGCGGCACGGGGAGGCGGCGGCGTCGCTGGCGAGAATCGTAGAAGAAAGAGGGTCTGAAGCTGAAGATGAACTCGAGATAAAAGTCACTATAAGCAGGTAGAATAAGAGGCAAGAAGTAGAGCTGCAACCTAAATGGAAAAATTCAAAAGGAATTCAAAGGAGATGAATGGGTCGTTGGAATATAAGTCATGTAAGAACAGAATGCGTATGTAATGACAAATGGTTGTACTGTTACGGATTATTTTCGTAAGAAGATTGTGATAGATTTGAGGCAAAGGTCAACGTTGGAAGCTTCCAAATTTCGTATATACCGGTGAAAGTAATGTGGATGTCAGGGATGGTGCTACGAGTTTTCAGGCGGAGATTTGGGCATTCTCCGAATCATAGATGAAGAACCTTTCGGGATATATCAACAATATCCACAATCTTACATCGCCTGTCCATAAAAAAGCTGTAGTAACAATCCAACAGGAATCAACTGCCGCTGCGGCGGAGGGCAATGGCGGTCGGAAATTCAGGATCTACTGATAGGAGCCGCTCCGGGTGGAGGGGCAGTTTGGGGTGAGATAGCAGCAAGTGGGTCACACGAAGCGCCGCCGCGGGGAAGGAAGCGGGCAGAGGGCTTAGGGCTGGGGAAGGCGGGCGAGCGGGCGTCACTAGGAAGGCGGTCGGTGAGACCCCGGCTTCCAGCCTCACTAAATAACCACGCGGAAGGGTGGACTGGCGGGTACGTGGGTGGGTGGGTAGGTGAGTGGATTGTAGGGGTTGGGGTGGGTGATCCGGGGTATGAGGGGTGAGGTTCTGGGTGGTCGGCTAGTTTGGTCGGTAGGGCGGGAGGGCATGTCCCCACCCACCCGTCCGCCGGCAGGCAGATGGCAGGGCGGACCGGCAGGCGGGTAGGTGGAGGGGCCCGCCCTCCCGCCCAGACTAGCCGAGAGAACCGGGCGGGTGGGTGGGTGGGTAGATGGTCGGATGGGATAACCGGTGGCGGGAGGGTGGGTAGGTGGTCGGTAGGGCGGCGGGCGGGTGGTTGGTTGGTTGGTTGGTTGGTTGGTTGGATGGGTGGTAGGGTGAGTGGTTGGGTAGATAGCCGGAGGGTCGAGTGGTCGGGTGGTCAGGTTTTGGTCGGGCGGGCGGGTGGGCAGGGGAGGGGAGAATTGGTGTGGGGAGCGAGCGAGCCGGAGGGCGAGCGGGTCGGTGGGTGGTCGGGGCGGGCGAGAAGACGAGCTCCAGGCGGGCTTGAGGAGGAGGGACTTCAGGCGAGGGGGCAAGGCCCATGCAGCGCGGCGCTGCGGCGACGCGATAGCAGATGTTACTGTTGTTGCAGCACAGAAACTCCTAGACCGGTCCTATATTACACGCGCCTTGATCAACACGTGGAACAATGCTGCGGGCCCTAAATCTGTGTTAGAGTACGCTACGAGGGACGATGTAGTTCAAACATGCTTCTGCGGCCTACTAATGGAATCATAACACGCTTACCAAGGCAAGATAAAAATCGTATCCTACAATTTCCTGCTCAAAATAGGGACATTTTTTTTTCACTGCGGGGAGAAAGTAAAAAAAAAAAGAACAAACGTTGCAATTAACGTCCGTGTTTTTGTATCGTTCAAGTATTATATTCAACTCAAAGATATAACTATGTTTTCAAAACATGAGTGACGTTTAAATTTACTCCAACACAGCAATCAAATCACTAGCCAAAAAACAATTGCATTGGTGCATCCAATATGAATGATACAAGTGTAAATGTTCTCCGTTGGTATATTGGTCTCCAATTTGACACAAATTGAGCCACAATTAATTAAAATCGATCAAACGGATAAACTTGTAAACTCATGTTGTAAGATACTAGCAAATAATACAGACAATTCAAATAGCATTCGATAATAAGGGAAACGTCAACATTAGAAAAGAATGTCAGTGAATTTATTCTTTACAGAATGTTAATGTTGGCGATGCAACTAGACATTTTTTTAAAACAATTGTTGAATTGACGCCTTTATAGAGATGGTAAACCAAAAAATAATTTTCAGAAAAAAAAATCAATAACAAGAAGCTTTCATCAGCAGATATTGTTTTCCAATCTTTGGAGTGGCATGTCGAGAAGAGCAACGATTCCGCACTCGGAAAGGATCATGACGTCCCACTGAAGCGGCCTGGTTCGCACCGCCGCGCCGCCACGAGCCTCCCCGGCCCGGCCCCGCTCGTCGCCCCCGGCCTCGGCGTCGGCCTCGTCGTCGGCGTCGGCGGCGCCGCGCCGCCCGGCTGCAGCCGCTCTCGATCCATTCATCACGAGGCCTGACGTTGTTTGCCGACACTCCGCCGCTGCGCCGCCGCCCGCCGACCGGCCCGCCCGCCGGCTCACCCTAATTACTTTCTGTGTTACAACCAAACAAAGCCTCGACGCCGCGCCGGGTTGCGATTGTCAGCTTGACAGCTCCTCGTAACGGGTCGCGGCTTCGACGACTGCGCGGAGCACGCGGCACGCGAACCGTCAGCCGCAGGCGGAAACGAATTTACGCACTTCCGATGCGGGGCGGGGCGGGGCGGCAGTCCGATCCGGCGGGCGGCAGTGTGGGCGGATGGTTGGGCGAGGTGGGGCGGTTTGGGCGGTCGAGGCATGGCGGGGCGGGCGGAGCGTCTGGTCCGATTCGCACGGTTCGGCCAACCCGGGGGAGGTTCGGAAGAACGGGTGGTCCGGGCGGTCCGGGTGGACGGGGATGAGTGGTGCGGGCGGTTGGGGGTGCGGACAGATAGGGTGTGCCGGCGGGTGGATGGGTGGAAGGGCGGGCGGATGGGTGGGCGAACACGCGGGCGGGCGGGGACGGGCAGTGTTGGGGACGGGCACTGTTGGGGGCGGGCGAGTGGGCCTGCGTGCGTGCGTGCGTGCGGGGGGGGCGGTGGGCGGAGGGGTGGCGGGCGGAGGGGCGGCGGGCGGAGGGGCGTTGTGCGGAGGGGCGGCGGGCGAAGGGGCGTCGGGCGGGGGGGCGTCGGGCGGTGGGTCGTCGGGCGGAGGGGCGTCGGGCGGAGGGGCGGCGGGCGGAGGGGCGGGGGGCGGAGAGGCGGCGGGCGGAGAGGCAACGGGCGGAAGGGCGGCGGACGGAGGGGCGGGTCCATCCGTCCGTCCGGGTGTCTCTACCAACCCCTCGAAACTCGCAGTGCCGCCGCCGCGACTCACTGGTTGCGAGTCGTCACACATCGCCAGAGAACGAGGAAGAACAATTAATCAATTCATTATATGTCCATTTGGTGCATGTTCGCTGCAAACAGGGTTAACTATGCATAATGCGGTCAGTGCAAGATCCTCCAAATTGGTACACAATTAACCAACAGATCGAGCCACCGTCCGGCAAAACAGAATGCTTTCGCCCTGCGTTACATTACCGATAAATAATGAGCTAAAACAACAATCAGGTTAACACTTTTCACATCTTGAAGAACAGACGCCAATCAATGATTAAGAAACAAATGAATCAAGTAATTAGAGAAATAACATTCAATTGTACGATAGCGTACCAGAATCGAGTAAAAAGGAAGAATGAAATATCGTACCTTAAATTGGGAATAAAAAAATTGTGGGCATAGTAAATGTTTTTGAAGGAAAAACAAATATACAAAGAGTGATTTTTATCACAAAATATTCATGTAGGTAAATTGTCAGATAAGATTTGTTATGTCACTACAGACCAATTACAGCCATAGCCTACATCCACTTGTCGATACTATATCTGAAAACTTTCTAATGATGGGAGATGGTAAATATGAAGGCACTGGAAAATCTTATAATCCGACCTGAAAGAATGGAAACAAGAATAAAATGGGGAAAAGAAGTAATGCGAGGAATCCGTGAGCCAGTATTTAAAGTACCTACTTGTTCAAGATACGTGAAAAAAGAAGAATCCGTGGAGACGGAGCGGCAAAGGATTTAAGTTATTGTATTGTGATTTTTCTGTGATCCCTTAACCCGCCTTTTTGGCGCCGCGTTGGCAACACTATGTTCCTTTTTTCTACGTATCAAATTGAATAGATGCCTTATTTTCCGTGGCAAGACTCGGGCCATCAGACCCACTCTTCCGTGTGACCACGCAAATTTCGCTACGCTCTTTTTACCAACTAGTGGAGAAAGGTATTTCTTAGGCGACGAAACAAGCGATTTTAATTAAGCTCAGAGGCGTCATTTAGGCTTGAGGATCTTTTACATGCAAGTAAATCTACTAACATGGGACAATCGGCTTTACTTTCCCTCCGAAGGAAGGCCCATGAAGGATTTTTTCGCCCTTGAAAATTCACCGCTTCGATCGGGTTTGAATCCGCGACCTTGGGTATAACAGTCCGCTACGCTAACCGTTACACTATCACCGCCGCAAAGTGCATAAGCGTGTGTCGTTATGGCAAGGTGCGGCTTTCAGGGCAAACCTAGCGGCTTGCAAAATGAGTTGCGTAGCTTCAGTCAGTGTGAATGGACACGTCCAAGTGGACGTGGTTGTACCGCGTTCATTTGCCCTGAGGCAGGGACTTGCATTTGTTCCTCTGTGTCTCGCGCCCCTTGCAAAACAAAAAATAATATTCGCATACATAAAAATAGAAATACAGTGGTCGACATTTTAAACAGTCAGTTTATTTAAGCATTTATTATATTTCTAACCTATTTGTGATAATTCGATGTGTACCTTAGGACCAACTTGTCTGCGATGCGCTGTCTGCAATGTGACGGTGACGACAGCAGTACAGATAGAGATAGAGATGGAAGTAGTGAAGGTGAGTGAGAGGGTAGGGTTGACGATTTAATAGTAATGGAGGTGGTGGAGTTAGTAGAGGTTACGGAAGTGTTGTAAACGGCGAATTTAGGGGTGCTGGAAGGAGTGGCGGTGGTGATGTGGCATTAGTGACGTCAGCGTCGGCGTCGGCGCTGGCCATGGTGGGCGTGGCGGCGACCCGACGCGAGAAAAGCTCGGGAAGGGGCGGACGTGGCGGAGGCTGCGCGGCCTTTCGCTCTACTTCACGTGCGCGTCACAACGTGCGGCCTGCTGACGCACGTTCACTCACACCACGCCATGACGTATGTATGACGACACCCGAATTTTAAAGATTAAAGAATTTTTGAAGATAGTGATGTTGGTTTCGCAATATATTGGAATTCAAAAAAGATATCGTATTGGCATTTTTTAAAATACCGGTTTCAAAGTTCCCATGTATTGGAAGATAAAAGGATACCGTATTAGCATTTTTGGAAATACCGATATTTAATTTGCAATATATTCGAAGATAAAAAAGATCGTACCGGTATTGATTTAACCGTATATCGGAAGATAAAATATATTGTATTGACATTTTTGAGAATACCGATATTGATTTTGCAATGTACTGAAAAACGTAGATATAGTACATAACTATATCAGTGTTTAACTGTACCGACTTTTTGAGTGTGTCGTCGTAAGTTGAATCAGCAAAACTATTAATTGTGAAGTCAACAAATTATTTTTATATATTAGCATAGCCATTATATCGATCCATGAAATCACTAATTCGAAAGGGGGAATTTGTTTGTGTGTTAGGAATATGTTATTTCACTGAAATGAATGTTCAATAAAACAAGAATTGCTGACATGTTCTTTGATCGGATTTTATGGATTAGAGATTCACTTAAAAACCGCTAAATCTGCTCAATATTCAGCATTGTATCGAAACAAAATTTCAATATTATTAAGTGGATTTATTTTAGGAAACTGCCATTTTTTAGAGAAAACATGTATTGCTGAACTCATGTACACCTCTAGTGAGGACCAATGTACAGTGTAGGATAACATTCGTTATTATGAAATTGGTCACATAACTATTAATGTGATTCAAATATAGTATATTTCATTAAGTTCAAGTAATATGAAAATTTGGATAAAATAATTTGCAATTTTATGATGGTTACTGTTATACGTAATACTTTTATTTCACAGTTTAAAATACTACCTATCAATTATTATGAAAAGTATAATGCCTTTGCTAAAGACATCTATCTTTCAGACGAATATTGTGCTAATAAAAATTCACAATAAGAGAAACTGGAGGTGAAATGCAGATGTTTAATTCCATATGGAACTGAGAACAGCCATGATCGTACCGGGATCGATCATTACGACTTTTCATAATTTCAAGTTATCTTTTGATTGCCGAAGGCAACAAATCTGAACTGCTACAATGGAAATTAATATCACGCAACCATCAACGTATAAATCTGAAATAAGCAGAACGAATACAAAATGACGCTAATCATAAATTTCAAGCATACGAAATATCTCTTATCGTCTTTAATATATTATAGCTCTGGATTATAGCTGCCATAACAGATTTTATGATTCTACTGCAATGGAACAAGACGACACTAATTAACAGATTATTAAAATTACGTTTTATGGAACATCACGAGTGTATTGTATTCCTCACGTATCCTCTTTACTGCTTCCCTTGCCATCTAATTCAAGAGAACAGGATGCCTGAGGTTCAGTGGTGCCGAAGCGGTGACCCAGCATCTTCATTTATGTCGGCATTTACGGTCGGACCCCACACGCTCGCAGGAGAACCTCGGGGTTTCTGCATTGTTTCCACGTTCCTCCTTAACAAGAGCGGTAATACCCGGAGATGGGGGCGCGTTAGTAGTAGTAAACTGAGCAATGCGTGTTTAAGGTGAATATATCCAGTCGATTACGGTGCGCAAGAAGAAAAATCACACGTTTGCATTTACCAGACATGACCAAGCTCAATTCTCAATATTATTTTATTTTTACTACTTATTTCTATGACTTTACAAAATATATAACCATGAAATTGCTTAAAAGTAAATCATAACTAGAAAAAAGATATACGAAGACGGATTCTATTCTTCGTTCCTTATCTTTATTTACGTTAACCACCTCGAAGCATAGTGTTTTGGAAATATGGCAACGGAATGTGGGAACGGCTAAATGTTGGATCTCCTATGCTTGTATATTTTCTTAGATCAATTAAATCAAGATTATTAGATCAATTAAGTCAGATGAATGGGGAAATGTTACAGAACAAAAGTGGTTCAGCAGCCCATGCTGGGCTCTAATTGTGGGAGTAGGAACACGAAAGGCAAGGAAGGTGCGTAATTCGTTATTCAAAGTGCTACTTCGACAATCACCTCCAAGTCATTCATGAAAAGAAAAAAAACATGGAAGAATTAATGCAATGGGTCTCAACAACGCTCGCCAGGGAATGATCGGCATCCGCCTAGTTATTTAGGTGGTATGAAAATTCGCAACCGTCAGAACATGAGCCTATGATCACCCGGGCTAAGAAGCTACTGTTGTGGACTGAACCAACATACGTACTCTGTTACTATTATTCTCTTCGTGTAAAAGGCCTAGAAGCCAGAGCCGTCAAAGACATGTCTGCAAGAATTCCGCAACTAATTCTCTAAACGCATAAAGAAAATCAATGTAACCCCACTGACCTCTTGGTTCTTCCCTCGGCTGCTTTCCTGCCACGCGTAACTCAACGCACAGGGAGGAATCCAGGCAGGAGCTCAAAAGGCGACAAAGCGCACTCTTTATCCCGCTCTCCATTCTCTCTGCGCGGAAAACCCTCCAGACTTCCGCATAGTTTCGCGGGCGGTCGCTAAAGAGGGCAGCTTAAACCGGAGACAGCGGCGGCGCAGAGGCCGGGCTGCTCGCTTTACCCCCGGCCGAGCGTACGGCCCTTGTGCGTGAACAATGCTCTCAAGACAAAGGCAGTTGGCCGTAAGTAATTAACAGAGGATGACCGGACCGGGGACAGAGCCCGGGGCCCGCAAGAAATACACCGCCCCGGCGCTTATCTGCAATTTACGAGAGGATCACGGTAATTTAACAGGTTGTTGAAGGTCGAAATATTCACCCCTCACAGTTCCTCTTTTACGAGGTCCTCTTTATTATAAAATACGCCGCTGAAAAACGGTAGGAGCGCTCGCGTAAATTTAGAAAAATACACCCTAACAAGCGCCTGCGACCGCCGGAATGTACGACCTCGGAGAGAAACTTGATTTTTGGAGATCGAGAGCTAATAAATAGAGGAGGAAAACGAATTGCAAAATATCCAAATACACGAACTAGAGATAAAGGAACGCGGAGAATGTGTGAGGCGAAAAGCGGGAAAAGATTAGAGAATAGAGAGAGATCAGGAATAAAAGAGAGAGATAAGGAATAAAAAAAGTAAGATGGGGGAAAATGCAATGAAATAAAAGCAGCTTAATACGTAGATTACAAAAATAGGTGATATGAAAATGATAGAGAAGAATGGAGGAGTGAAATAGGACGTACCGTGCAAAAAAGACAAATGTAGAGATTAACGGAGGATGACTTAAGAGAAAAAGTAAGCATGATCCAGAAGGAAGAAAAAGGGGAAGATTACGTTTGACGAAAGAAATGAAAGCAGGGAACGTAAAGCACAGAGAAATATAGAAATAAGAACTAGGAAGGAACAAGAGAAAAGGATACGACAGACACAGCAACAAGGGAATTTAGAGGGCAACGAAAGAAGAAAAACGGAAGACTGGAAGGAAATTGCACACAGTTGGGCCTGCGAGGAAAAAAAGGAAGACAAAATAATGGGAGGAAATGAAGGAGTGTACAGGACGCACGCGCGGGCTGCAAATCAGCGTCTCTTTACGCGCAGCGGCAGCCGCCAAGAGGAGGCGGTGCGCGCGGCGGGCAGGGGGCGCAGGAGCGGGGGTCACGGGTGGCGCCGGTGGCGGGGCGTGGGTGGCACGGGGTGGGCGCAGACAGCGGGGCGTGGTCGGCGGTTGAGCGACCGGGTGACGCGTGGGGCAAACCGGCCGCGGAAAGGGTGGTGCGCCGGCGGTGGGGCACGGGAGACGAGGTGCAGGCGGCAGAACA
This sequence comes from Gryllus longicercus, assembly GCA_038098605.1. Taxonomy (NCBI): domain Eukaryota; kingdom Metazoa; phylum Arthropoda; class Insecta; order Orthoptera; family Gryllidae; genus Gryllus; species Gryllus longicercus. The sequence continues at coordinate 276,676 of JAZDUA010000956.1, read as the reverse complement.
CGGGCGCGCGCAGCGGGGCGCGGTTGGCGATATAGCGAGTGGGTGGCGTGGGTGGTAGGTGGCGCAGGAGTCGAGGCGCGGGCAGCGATGGAGAGCGCGGGTGGCGCGGGCGGAACGGCATGGGGAGTAGAGCGCGTGGGTAGGGCGTGGGGGTAGGGCGCGGGGGATAGGGCGCGGGGGGTAGGGCGCGGGGGGTAGAGCGCGGTGGTAGGGCGCGGGGGTAGGGCGCGGGGGGAGAGCGCGGGATCTAGGGCGCGGGCTCTAGGGTGCGGGCTCTAGGGCGCGGAGGGTTGGGCACGAGGGTAGCGCGCTGGGAACAGGGCGCGGGGGTAGGGCGTGGAGGGCAGGGTGCGGGCGCGGGGTGCGAGGCACGGGCGGCATGGAGCGAGCGGATGGCGCGGGGGAGGGGGGCGGGGCGGGGCGGAGCGCACGCGGAGGCGCGCGTGTCGCGCTGACAGGCGACGACGGCCCGGGGAAATGACGCGGCGGAGGGCGCGGAGGAGAGCAGTTTGGGCGAGGTGGGGAGGGGCGGGGTTGTGGGCCGCGCGCGGTTACCTCCAGCCGGACGTGCTCCGCCTACAAAATGCGACCGCCCACACAGCGCCTTCCACCGAGCGCTGTGCGTCGCGCGCAGGATATACACGCCCAGCGAGCTCTTTCCTCTGCGACACAGTGTTGCCAGATTGGGGGAATTTTCGCCCAGCCGAGGGAAAAATACTACTTGTGGAAAGACAATCGGGAAAAGAAAATTTTGGAGGGAAAATTTAGGGAAGCGAAACTTACATATGTAATTCTTTAAAACATTGCCTTTTAATAAAGCGTTAAATATAATGCGCTATTCTTTTACATTTTGTTAGCTACATCTTTCTAAGATAATGCTTTGATTTAGAACACAATTACTTTATAAAAATATGTTTTTCAATAAAATGTCAACTCCGGATATAATTCAAGTCTTATTACATTATTAAGTACGCATAAAAGTATTATTTCATTTGAAAAGGAATAAGGAGTTACATCAAAACCATCCTTTCAAATTTAAAAACATTTGAATTCTTAAAATTCCCTTTAAATGAATTACGGCACAACATTGAGGGAAATCCTTCGTAGTGATGTGGCCATACTGCAGTTACTGCACTCGCAAACCCTCGCGTAGGGACTCACGCAGCTTCGCGAGGTCCATACTGACCCTGCGATTGATTTCTTGAGCTTTTTGTTCGGGAAGAATAGCGCGTACGAGGCATTGCATCTCGCGAAAGGATTAGAGGGCGCGAGAGGGCCCGGGAACAAACGACACATGGGACCCGTAGAGTCATTTCAGAAAATATAATGCCTCTTTCTCTTTGGAACTTCTGAAGCGGACAAAAACGCTGCCATGTCAATTCTACAAATATCCCAAAAAGTAGGTTGAGACAAGGCACACAATCTACAAACTTAGTTCAAAACTTGCAAGACTCTGAAACAAGGGGCAAAGTTTCATGAGAAGCCCGTATATTACAGTTTCATGCAAATGTAAAAGGGTATTTTAATGGTTCCTTCTAAGTAAATAGAAGAACGAATTCGTTAATTCTGAACACATTTTTTGATGTGATGCCTCATATCACCTGAAACATAATTATCTGATACCTTAACTGATCACCAGACAAATTAACTACATTCGACAAACGAGACTTATTCTCGATCGACATTCGAGACTATTGTCACAATTTTCAAAGAATGGGTAAATTTAGATAGTTAATTCCGTAATTGTATTAAGTGATATGTGTATAATTCAACGTACTATCTTTGATTATTATTGAAGTGCTTTCTCAAAAATATATATAATTACTTAATAAAATAATCAACAGAACTGTAAGAATCTAGAGCATTCAACAAATCAAAGCAATGACAAGGGAAAATAAATTAACAGGCAGAGTGTTCTTATATCTCCTATGGTCAATGACACTGAAAGATTGAGGAGAATTTCGGAAGAACACCTACTAAAATCTAAAAGAAAACTATATTGAAAGGAAAACAAAACATACACATACATTAGAATTAAATTAATGCAATATTTCAGGAAATAGTAGAGGACGATAGTTGAAAAAAATTATTGTATGCTATTTCTCTATTTCAATTATATACAACACATCACATTTATTTAATTAGAATATCCTAAATCACAATGTCTCTCAAATCTATATTCAATACCTCCTAATTCCGAATTTACGCTGGCACTAAAATCAGATTGCTTTAATGAAATGATACTCAATGAAATGGTGAGACAATGGTGGAATGAGAGGTAGGGGATAGGGGGAACTCTGAGAACACCTGCTTCGTTCATGGGAAATTCCATGCGGATCGAACTGTCATTAAACCCCCATCCCAGCATTAGCAAGCGAGGAGTCTTACCACTATTCCACTAGCCTTTACGATTTAGGGTCTATGCTTTGTTGTCACTTGACAGTCTTCAGCATAGCCACTCATCAAATAAAATATTTCAGGTGAGTCAGGTAACACATATCGTATTCCTAAAAACATTAGCAAAAAAATACGGGATTGAGATGGTCTATTTGCAAGACACAAAGAATTGTTGAAGGCTTGGGAGGTCATTTTAGTACAGCGTGCACACCGCAATTCTGACGGCGGGCTGGCGAGATCGAGCGCTATTGCAATGCTGCGCGTGTTTAAGCATTACGAGTATCATAAAATACATCCCAATTCACAATTTTGCTTTTTTCGACGTTTGTGTCCCCTCAAAATCGATTTTTTCTGCTATACTTAAAAGCGTTTCGAATCACTTCAAGTACAATTTTCCGTGCGTTTTAGAAGAAGAGACAATGTGAAGAAAGAGAAGTACAAAAATAAAGAGATTTACGACAAAACGAGAAGAAACGTTTATTCATGTAATTGAGGGAAAGGCGGTGGTGTGTTTTTTCTAACTAAAATGACTCACCTGATAACTGATTGCACATGACCGACCGAATACCAATATGGTATTCTTTCGCGCGGCTGGTTCACGGAAACTCTCTCTCTCTCCCTCTTCCCCTCCCCTCTCACTCTCTCTCTCTCCCTCTCCAGAAGGGCTTTTCGACCGGAGCGGGCCGCTGGCGGCCTCCGCCGTCGCAGCCGCCCAAGGCCGATTACAACTGCGCGGAGACGCGGCCGCGGCCTGAGAATTGCTACCTGCGGCTTCGCTCGCCGCCTAACTACTGGAGGCAGCGGAGGCGGCGACGACGGTGACCGCGGCCCAAGTAATGACGTCATTAGGGCGGACGATTAGCGCGGCCCCTGCTGTCTGTGCGTCATGCCGCCGCTTCGCTAAGATAACTTGATTAACGGGGCGGAGCGGAGGCAGAGACAACGCCCCCGCAGCCGTCGTCGACGTTGCAAGATGCAACGACGTGATGATGTAGCGATCTAGATGTAGCGTTATTCGTACGGTTTTGCCAATTTGCGAAGGGGGTTTAGAATTTTCTTTGAATACCTGTCATTTTTTCTCCTCTCTCTTTCTTCTTATCGACGTTGAATGGGGAACGCGGTGTGAGTCCCGGATTTGTAACCCTGTTAACTGGCAATAGCTCAGAAGAAAATTCTCTTGTTTAAAAAAACATCCATTTGACGCAAATACGTAAAAGATTAATTGCTGTGGTTTCATGAACTATTTGGAAGAAACCTTCCTTGAAAACAATACTGATAATGGCTCAGAACGCTAGTAAAACTTTCAAATTGTTTACTGACAGAGACGATGACCATCATAGTGCAAAGATCTTATTTCATAAAAAAGTAACGCTTTTAAAGGTATCTTAGTCTGTGTTCTGTCAATATATAAACCTTGTCCAATATCTTAAAAAATAGTATACATCTACTCTCCAACACAATCTACCAGTCTACAATTCTTGAATATTCTGTTCACATGTTGCCTCGTTTGTAGGCTGAACATTATATGCAAAGATGCTGTTCAGAACATGATGTAAAATTATTCCAGCACCGAGGGCACGTATACTATACTTCAAATATTCTGTTACATATTTATTTAAAGAAAATATGCACTACAAAATGTGTCCTTTTAAACGGATTGTTGTTTGCAACAGAGCATATGAAAGATTTGCGAAAAACAGTTGCGCAGATGGATTGATTTTTTATTAGATGCAATATAAATAGACGTTACGTTATTGATAAAGCGCTACAAACGTACATTCAGCAGAGCGGGAAAAGTCGTATTTCGGTTGAAAACGCAAATGAATAATGCACATATACTCTGAATGGTCAACAAGATGCTCACTCCACATTTCATGGTGTAAAATATGAATCGTATATAGGAAGCACATTAGAAATGAAATATTAACGCGTGATTTTAGGCTGTTGAATATTTTGACATCATTAATTCTTCAGGGAAAGTACAATAGCATCAGTCGGACTGTGGTCATGTTCTTTTCATGCTTCCTTAAAATTAATACTGTAGCGATCCAGATGTCATCATGCTAGAAAAATTAAATATAACGAACTCGACCACCCAAAATTCTACCGAGAGTTTAAACGGATTGCAATGCACGCGTAGTCTCACTTGTCGCGGCAGGCTATTACCGCCTCCTGCCCATTAAGCGAGCCATCTAGAGGACTACCGTCGACAGATACTGTGCATGTGTGCGCGGCCAGCTGCAGATTTCGAGACCGTTCACTTTCGGGGGAGCCCAGAGCGATACTTCTGTCATCGAACGCGCCCCCCCCTACGCAAGCAAGGGCCAGAGTTCTAGAAGGTTCGAGAACAACCCCGCATGCTCGCAGCCCGCACAAAGAGTGGAAGTTTCCTTCGCTTCTCACGCTGCGATTGGGTTAAAATATTTCACTACGCAACAACTTTTGACCAATAGCGACACTGCTATCAAAGGGAACTAGGACACATAAGAAATTGGGGTGGGGAGAAGAGTTAACCTGGTGCGATTTCGACGGAGAGAACGGCAGAAGGGATTTGAAGTCTAGACAGGACAGTCGGGGCAGAAGTTTCTCTTGGGGGGAATATTTTTCGGTTAGAGGCAAGTTCACCCCTACCGGACTTAGAAATTTTTTCGGTACCAGCTCGAGCATTGAGCAGACTGTAGTAAATAGAGGAACTTCTCTGGAGTTTGATAATTCGTGTTCTTGAATTATTCGTGACGGATTTCTTAATTTTCTGAAACCGGACTTGTAAAAGACTGTCATAATAATCAGAAGAACGCATGGTTGTTTACTCCGCGCCTGAGGTCGGGAGAAAAATCCCGGCGATCTTCAAGCACTTCCAGTCGCCCAGACATCGCTGCCAGTTCGCCCAGACATCGCTGCCAGTGGTGGCATAATAACCAGAGGGTCGCCCAGCTGACGCACGCGCCGAGAGGGTGTGAGGGGACTGCCGCGGTCGCGTCCTTGCCCAAGGCCGCCGCCCCCCTTCCAGACGCCAGAGGGTCCGCCCGGGCACACAAAGAATTCTACAGGGCTGAATAACCCGAGGGTCATTCAACCCCAAGGCTTATGTAATGCAGTGTCGCGCTTGGGCACGTTAAATTATCATCCTGTAACTCATGTAAATATTAGTTGTAACAAGTTGATTTTCTTCCTAGTCATAAGCTTTACTGATTACTAACGCCTAATGTTCTTTCCTTTTTTTTTAATCGATCTCTTCAATTTTTTTCCATTGTTAGTTTATAATTGTAATTTCCCTGGCGCATTTTTTTATTATCATTTTTGCCCAGAAATAAATTGAATCATTTTACCAGTGAACAAGTGTTTATTTAATTTGTGTTTCTATTGTACTGCATAACAGTTCCTTCCATCACCGATCTGAGCTAGTGGCAGGGTCGCCAACCGGTTCCACAGGTAATCGGTTCGGTTACAATACAGAGTAATGGACTTCTGGAAAGAACCGTAACTGGTTAAGTGGTGTGAATTTTGAAGCTCTCAAAACAACTAATAGAATGTAATTGCGTCAAATACTTTGTTTTAAGCGTAAAAAAAGAGAGAAAGAAGCTAGAAAATAATTCAACGTGCATTTGCTTTGACATATCTGAAGGTGGTAAATTACCGTTGCATTACGAAAAGATATCTGCATGTTTGTTGAAAGATGAAAGGTGGTATTCGCACAACGGTTCGTTTACTTTTGTCTTCAGAATAGAATAGGAGAAACTGTCGAAAACACACAAGAATTTTATCTTCAACACTTTTACAAAATTGTTACTATGTAGTACTTAAGTATAATTTCATTTTCCAACGGGTGTCTTTCCGAATCTGAAATTATATAGTTTGCTTAGTCAAATAAGGAAAAAAATAGAAATACGCAAAGTTTCAATTAAAATAATGGCCCCTCAAAATGATTTAATTTTCAATAATGGGACAATTTCTCTGACAAGACGGAGCACTTTCGTAAATCCGTAAATCTTTCGTGATCAAAATATCTGCTCTATCAACCTCAGAAAGTTCGAACTATAATTAGAGAAGAAGCAAAAAAATAAAAAAATAAAAAACCGCAACGACTGTCAGTCAGCAATCGTCGGAAGTCCTCCAAATGCGGGGGAGGGGGAGGGGAAGGGACAAAATCCAATATGTGTCAGGCTGGACAGGAATCGACAAAATCGGAGAGTGCACCTAAGTGCACTCCCGGGGCACGCGGCAGTTCGGAACGGCCGATTCCGGAGCGTCCGTCGCGCCGGCGGGCGAGGGGGGATGGGGGAGGGAGGGGGAGGGCGCTAAGTGAAGTAGGAGCGGAATGGGCAGCGTCCTCGGCCGCCTGTCGCAGCACATTCGAACGCGCACGACCCGCGCTACATACCCAGAGTGGAAGAGCCAAGTGAATTCCTTCAAACGGGCACGCGTAATCTACGGGCACTCAAGATCACGTCAGTCACCGCATGAGTTTTCGTATATCGTGCATTAGTGTAACTAAACAAATATTAAAATGAATACGAATTATTCAATGTTAGGAATATAATTTTCTGTATCCGTAAATTGTACTACATTCAGGATAGTTATATTACATTCCTATCCTGCTAGTGTTATTTAAACAGAGTAAGTTAAAGTATTTTATTAATATATAAATAATATTCGTTATGCGACAGTTCTCCAGCAAAATATTATACATGTTATATAAAATACACTTAAAATTGATTTTCATTCTGAAAATATATTTGCACGAAATCTTAGAAATGAAATATTGAACAAATAAAATTCCATAAGACTATGCCAACAGAAATAACACATAATTATTTGGAAATGGCAATTACAAAATAAATTCGGAACACAAACTACTTTATTGATCTGTTAGGAATTGTTTGTTGGCACCAATTTATGCAAATTGACTTTGTCTCTATCGCAGTTTAATTATAATTTGAAGTCAAACTCATGTTCGCAAATGGAGGATCTGATCATTACTATGCTACGAAACATGGATAATAATTTAAAAGATAAAAATATTCGCAACGTTGATGTATACTTACGTTACATGTCACTTTCCTTGCAAAACGAAACTTGAAAACCCATTCTCCTCGACGTGTACACTATCTTATACTACACAAAACGTGTTCACCGACAACCTCCATTCTTATTCGAAATGTAAGAAGTCGCTGCGGGAGGGAAACACTGCGTCACAAACATCTCAAAACTTCTCCCGCCCTGCACCTCACGTGGCAGTGACACGCGGCAGCGCGCGCGACACGCGACGGGGGCGGCTCACGCACGCACGCCACGTGACGCCCCCCCTCACACGCGCACGCACGTGCGCCCGCGGGTGAGCGCTACGGCGGCGCCCCGGGGCGGGGCGGGGGCGGGGGCGGGGTGGAGGGCCCGCGGCCTGCTCCTGACAGCGCAGTTACCCCGTGTCACCTGCTCTGAGAAATGATCTCCTCCAAAGACTCATTTTTCACGGCCCCTAAAAGAAGCCATCATAAACAGGAGGCCCGGCTAATAGCCTCTTGCGGGCCGAGAACACTGCCGCGGGCGCTCAGCCGCGCCGCGTTTAGTTGCGCGCGCCCGCCGCACGGCTGTGCTTGCGTTTTCATCAGGGCTGTCTCCTCGAGAACACAATATTCCCTGCGTTGGTATTCATAACGGGCCCACGGCAACAGCTTCGGCGTAAAGCGGGAGGTGTTGGTGGTGGCTTTTTCTTTCACGCTGCAAACAATTCACCACGTAACGTTTTAAGAGTGCAACCATTTTCTCCGTGCAATGCAGTGAGATAATATTTTACTAGGGAAATATCACCTAAAACGTGTACTAGGTAAGCCCAAGCTCTATTATTTTTCTTGGGAACGGTGATCTTGGTAAAATAATATTGCTTAAGTGCATTATTTTGAAACTGCTTTGAAAATTTTTATTTTGCAATTGTTGACGTAATTATTCATTGTAATACTTACAGTAAACAATAAAACAGTCATTGATCAGTTAGTTACATTATAAATCTAACAATAGCTGTCTAAAATTTATGTGATTGAGGTCCCGTATTAATTTCTAGGAGGAAGAAGGGAGAGTGGCTATTCCTGAATACGGAATTAGATAAAGAAAGCGAAAACAATACTCTGAGAATTTTCTAGTAGGTCGAAAGATCGATAACGCTCTACCAAGCGGTGAACTAATTTACTGCACTAAAGTTCCTTTAAAGAAACCAGAATTGTTTTCAGGTCAAGAACAAAGTTGAGGAGACACAAGCGAGAACCCACGCTCAACCACATCTACCGCGCTTTCAGTTCACACTGCCTTGAACATTCGATTGCAGTTAGACAACACTATTATCGCGCAGAGGACAGAACAATAGATCAAGACTTATATACGAGATATACTGGAATACTGCTATTTGATCCCGAAAATGGTGTTTAGAAGTACAACATTTTGTAAGGAAATTTTGACAAAAAGTTGTTGCAAGTGTTTCATCATTATCTCCGCAGCAATGTTTCTGTGAGTACAAGCCAGAGTTCATCTAAAATAGAGGGAGAAGGGCAAGTCCTTAGGGGCCACACCGATCGCAAGTCGAGAAGCCTGTCCTGCGTAGTAAGGAGCCCATCACCGCCCAAGTTCGGAGCGTAAAGTTGAACGCGCCCTCCTCGGGGGAGGTTCGTCATTCCGCGTGCGGCGGGCGACCGGGCGGGCGTAGCAGCCCGGAGAGACGCAGTAGCGCTGCCGCCACCCCCGCAGGAAGCCAACCGCGAGGGGCGATAGCGGAGCCGGAAGCAACCGCCGCCCGCCGCCCGTCGCTCCGCCCGCTACCCCACGCCCGCCACCCGCCGCCTGCCGCCCTCGCCGTCCGGCGCCGTCGCCACCCGCCGCTCTCGACGCCCTCGCCGCTCACTGCCCGCGGCCCGCCGCTTGCTGCCCGCCGCTAGCCGGCCTCTCCGCCCTCGTCGTCTGGCGCGCCGCTCTCGCCGCCCACTGCCCTTATTGCCCACCGTCCTCACTGCCCACCGCTCGCCACCCTCGTCGTCTGCCGCGCCGCTCTCGCCGCCCACCGCCCTCGCCACCCGCCGCCCTCGCCACCCGCCGCCCTCGCCACCCGCCACCCTCGCCCGCCGCCAGGCCCTGCTGTGGCAACGCGGCTCGCCGCCCTTTCCGCTTCCGACACGTACGCCGCCTCGCCGGTCGCAGCCACACGGGGCGAGGCGGTGCGGAGCGGGGAAGGGTGAGGCGTCGCAAGGCGGAGGAGGGGGGGGCGGAACGGGACGCAGCGGGAATGTGACGGGGGCAAGGCGGGGAGTTCTCATGTCGGCGACGTCGTTGGGCGCCTGGGTACTTCCGGAAAGGAGTGAGTGGCGCGGTGGCGAGGGGAGAGATGAGGGGCGGAGGCTGTTGAGGAAAAAGTGCCGGTTGAAAGGATGTGACGAGGAGAAACTCGAAGGAGAAAAAAATACCGTTGAAAGACAGAATAGACAGGCGTGTGGCAGGGGGAGCGAGTGACGGAAGGAGACAGACACATACGAAGTGAAAAAGGTAGGGAATGGGCGAAAACTGTGGGATGAGCAAAGGAGAGGAAGAGGCAGACAGGCAAGAAGGGAAGAGAGTACAGAAGGCAGAAGAAAGGAAAACATAAAAAGATGCAGAGAATATCCATCAACGGAAGGAAATTAAAAATGTTTAAGGGTAACTAAAGAAGTCGAAGAGGTAAATAAAAGTTCGCAAACATACATTGAGTAAGTAGTAAAGAAAGTTTGTGACGTGAACAGCACGAAATGTCAAGCTTCTCTGACAAACGGGAACGAAAGGAACGTTAATCAACAATACTCAGCAGTTGGTGCGGAGAATAGCTCGATCCGTAGAGAGGCGTGCCTCGCCTAGATGGAGGTGGAAGTAAATGGCTGATCGCGTTAGCGGCAAGGGAGAGCAGACGCTGGCGTGCGCAGTGGGGGAGACGGAGTGCTGGCGAAGCAGCACGTGTACCCACGGCTGCGTGCAGCTCAGGCTGGCAGCGACGCAGAAACGGTGTCTATAGAAGCCACTAAAAATGATAATAATAATGCAATAACAGTTGCTGGAAGCTAACGGCAGCTCCTGTGAACGGCAATACGAGGGGAGAAGGGGAGATACAGGGTGATCGCTGATCTTTCTACACCTCGATGCAGTAGATTTCTTGTTGCAATGGCGAATCGTCAGCCAGTTACCGGTGAGACAAATACCACATACGTTTAGTTGAAGTCACAAGAAACTGAAAATGTGTATTTCACGTGCTTTTATTTTTATTGGGTAAACATATTGGGTTATAACATTTGTTTCTAGTTTTTTTTGTATCTGTATTACTCAATACGTCACGTACTGTACTTAAAATTATACAAAAATATATCGAACTTGCACGAAAGTAAAATTCATGAGCAGAAACCATTAAAAATGTATTCGCTTCAATATGTATTAGTTATGAAAGACGGAAAGTTATGAACAAAATCTACACACATTGGATCTAAGAAAAACATTTTTAAACATGCAATGAGAATTTAAAATGGATGAGAAACCTATTCATGAAAGCTCTTACAAACATTTTCAACGTTAAGACTGGGTATTTTGGCACAAAGAGAATATATGCGAGTTGCAAATTCACTATTTTTGTCTGTCATTGAGAGATTTAGCCCGTGACAACGACAACATGAGTACTTAGTGGTTGGTAGCAAAAAGCAATATTTTTGAAACATTTTTTTCAGGAAAATGCGTGCCTGTGGAAACACCCCTTTTAGCGGCCTTTACAAAAGACGCGCGGGGAAGCAGCTTTCTCGTCGAGCGCGAGGCTGCGGGCCCCGGGGGGAGGGAAGGCGCGTGGGTGGTGGTGGGGACTCGGGGGGAGTGGGCGGGGCGCGGCTGCGAGAGTGGCGCGCGGCAGCCGCTGAATAATTGACGCGTCGCTTTAGCGGAGTAATGGCGCGGGGGCGCCGCGTGACGCCCGCTGCCCGCGCGCAGCCTGGACACCGCCCGTCCCCGCCACCCACACCCCACCCCACCCAGCCGCCGCGCTCTGCTCGGCACACTTTGCTCGCCACGCTCGCGGCTCGCCGAACTTCACTCGAGACACTTTGCTCTGCAGTTCTCTATTTTCTGCTCTCCTCTCGCTGCACACCGTACTCCACCACGTGGTCCTCAGTTCGTGCTCCCGCGCTCTACTCTCTGTTCCCTATACTAGGATTTTCACCCTCTGCTCACAATAGTCCGCTCTATACACTTTGTTCTCCATCTTCTCCTCTCCACCCTCTGCTCTCTAAACTCCGCTCTCCTCTCCCTGCACACCATACTCCACCAAGTGCTCCATACTTCAATCTCCCGCATTCTACCTTCTTTTCTCCAGACTCTGCTCTTTACCGTCTACTCACAACAGTCCGCTCTATACACTTTGTTCTCTACCTTCTGCTCCCCACCCTCTGCTCTGCATACTCCGTTCTCCATCTCTGCACACCAATTCCACATTCCTCACTTCCATCTCTCCCTTTCTTCCTCCTGCTCTCCGTAATCCGTTCTCGTCCTTTGCTTTTCATATTCTGCTCTCCGTTCAACGTAGCTTCTATTCTCTATCTTCTATACACAACCGTCCTTCTCCGATTGGTAGCCGAAGCTCACTACTACCAGCATGTCTCATAGTACCAATAATTTCCTAAATAATTTTTCGCTAGACTTTATGTGAGCTTGTTTCGGGTTGACATTCATTGGTCCCAATTGGGATAACTTAAGACACATCCCTTTGTGTCAGATTAGCATATGCTTACAGAAATACCAACGCGTTACAGAATTCTCTATTGAGTCGTAATGCTTTGATATGGCATTAGGCGCTCTGCTGCCGGTTGCGTCATCTGCGAAGCGCGCATGTGTGCGTTATCAGCATATGGAAACCCGCAGCCAGGGAATCCAAGACGAGCCTGGTGAGAGAGGAGGGAACGGCGAGTGTTGCCTGTGCATCGGAAACATCGGCGAAATTAGGAGAGGGAGAGAGTAGGAGAGTGGCGGTCCGAGAGGGAGAGCACAGGCGCAAGGAGGACGTGGAGAAGGCGGGGGCGGTGAGGGGAGGTGCCGGCGTTCGGGCGTCGAGACGTCAGCGGCGATAGCTGTGACGGGTCGGCAAATGTAACGCGGACAACGGGACGGCAGGGGCGGCGGGAGGCACGGAGTGGCGTGGGCGGTGGGAGCGGAGCTCCTTGGCGGCACGTTTGCCGCAGGGAACGCAGGGGCGGGGGGGGGGGGCGGGGGAGGGAGCGTAGGAATGCGGGGAGGCGGAAAAAGGGGGGTGTAGGAAGGCGCGGGAGCGAGTGGGCGATGACAGCGGGCGCGGGGCGGGAAATGACGTGATAGGAGTGGACGGGGTGGGAAGGGGGGGCGGAAAGGGGGGGAGAGAGGGTGGTGGCGTGGGATGGAGGGCACCGGGGCGGGGGCGCGCCGGGTTGAGGCGGAGCGGGGGTGTGGCGGGCGGGGGAGCATGTTGGGGGCGTGGCGGGAAGGGGACGGGGTGGAGCGTGGGCGTGGCAGGCGGGGACGGTCAGGGGGAGAGAGGGTGGTAACGGAGCGGGGCAGGGACCGGGGCGGGGGCCGCGGTTGGGGCGGTGCGGGAGCGATGCGGGGCGGGGCGTGGCGAGGGCGTGGTGGGGCAGGGACGGGGGCGGGGGTGGGGCGGGCGGGGGAGCATGTTGGGGTAGTGGCGGGAAGGGGACGGGGTGGAGCGTGGGCGTGGCAGGCGGGGACTGTCAGGGGGAGAGAGGGTGGTAACGGAGCGGGGCAGGGACCGGGGCGGGGGCCGCGGTTGGGGCGATGCGGGAGCGATGCGGGGCGGGGCGTGGCGAGGGCGTGGTGGGGCAGGGACGGGGGCGGGGGTGGGGCGGGCGGAGGAGCATGTTGGGGGCGTGGCGGGAAGGGGACGGGGTGGAGCGTGGGCGTGGCAGGCGGGGACGGTCAGGGGGAGAGAGGGTGGTAACGGAGCGGGGCAGGGTCCGGGGCGGGGGCCGCGGTTGGGGCGGTGCGGGAGCGATGCGGGGCGGGGCGTGGCGAGGGCGTGGTGGGGCAGGGACGGGGGCGGGGGTGGGGCGGGCGGGGGAGCATGTTGGGGCAGTGGCGGGAAGGGGACGGGGTGGAGCGTGGGCGTGGCAGGCGGGGACGGTCAGGGGGAGAGAGGGTGGTAACGGAGCGGGGCAGGGACCGGGGCGGGGGCCGCGGTTGGGGCGGTGCGGGAGCGTTGCGGAGCGGTGCATGGCGAGGGCGTGGTGGGGCAGGGGCGGGGGCGGGGGTGTGGCGGGCGGGGGAGCATGTTGGGGGCGTGGCGGGAAGGGGACGGGGTGGAGCGTGGGCGGGGCAGGCGGGGACGGTCAGGGAGAGAGAGAGTGTTAACGGAGCGGGGCGGGGACCGGAGCAGGGGCCGTGACTGGTTGGGACGGTGCGGGAGCGTTGCGGGGCGGGGCATGGCGAGGGCGTGGTGGGGCAGGGGCGGGGGCGGGGGCGGGGCGCCAGTCAAGCCGCTCGCTGCCGCGCGCTAATCCGCCTCCCGCGGGAGGTTTATCAAGCCGCGCATGTGAACAGTGCAATTACCGGATGGCTGCGCTTCCTGGGAACCGCGGCCTCTCGGGAGGGGGGGGGGGGCGAGGGCGAGCGCCCGCGCAGCTTCCGAGAGGGAGGCTCGGATTTCTTGCGCGCCCACCTAAACGGAGATGTTGATAGGCGCGTCTGCAACTACTCTCGCGGGCTCAACAGCGCGCTGGAACCCCGACTCGTGAACTTTAGATTACCTGTCTGCGGCATATTCCCGAGGTATGCGTGTAGAATACAATTAGAGAACAGAGAGGAGACTTCAATATGAGTTTGCATGGAGATATATCCATTGGGAGCTATACACAACATTGAGCTTATTGGTTTACAAAAAAAACATGCCACGCGTTTCGTATATAACAAAAAATTGTGAGTCCGTTTCGTGTCATTATTTATTATGACACATTGATATTTTGAAACCAAAAGATAAAACATCTTTGTTTGACCCTTTTTGTCAGCAGCATAGACGATCATTCATTTCTAGTATTTGCGTAATAAATCAATTCCTCAACAATGCGGCGTCGAACTTCAGTCGTTACACGTGTCAGCCGTCGCGCGGTCGACCGAGTTCCGGCGCTGCAACGCGCTCTGTCGCCTCTGCTTCCCATCGCCCGTCCCCGCCGGCGGGGGTGGCAGGAGGGCGAATTTCTCCTCGGTCGACGCTGTATCGCGGGCGCATAATCGGATTCACAGCGCTCTCCAGTCGAGAGGTAACTCGCGCCGTGCGGTCGTTGCGGCGGCGCGGGGCGGGGCGGGGCGGGGCGGGGCCGGGACGGGACGAGGCGGCGACGGCGGGGGAGGGGGAGCGGGGAAAGTCGAGGGGGAGTCGGGTCGGGGTCGAGCCACGCGCGCGGGCCGCTATAACTTCGGGACCATGATGGATAGCGCACCGCGAAACATAATACGCTTGTCAAGCGGGGTGAGCAGGGCGCGCCGGCGGGGGCGGGGGCGAGGGGGGCGTGGTCGGAGGCGGAGGGCGTGGCCGCAGCCGGCGGGACACGTGAGCCCGCGCGCGGGCCGTTCTGCGCCGCCCCCCTCGCACTTCCCCGAAGCGACCCCGCAGGCCGCTGTTCTCCCGCACGGGCCAGTTGCTGCACGTCCGCGGCCGGCGCTGCCTTCAGGTCACCGGCGCCATCTGATCGTCGGACACTCCACATCCGACGCCCGTCCTCTGGCCGCTCCAGACGTCACGTCCGCGTACTAAAGCCGGCATCCACGCGCCGCGACTGTCACCGTGCCGTCCTCACCCGGGTCGCGACACGGCGCGGCGGGGCGGCGCCCTGCGCCGGCTGCAGATTAGTTGTGTATTACAACGTACGTCAAGATACGCGCGCCGCTATCGACCGGCAGTGGGCAGTGGCGTGGGCTCAAAGGCGGCGGCCAGTGGGAGTAGGGGTGGGGTGGGCTTGCCAGGTGCTCGTTCGTCAAGCTCACGTCTGCGCTCGCGGCGACGCCCGTACGGATCGCGCTCCGCGTCGTCACACAGGGCCTCCCCGAGGACGCGCTGTCCGCCCTTGTTGCCAGAGCTGCCTCGGCCAGCGCGCATTTACATACGCACTGTCCTCTGCCCACACACATACGGAGACGAGAATAACGCAATTTTCTTGAGAGAAATACACGCCTGTAAGGCGTAGTTAACAGGGTGCGTAACCACATTTATTGATAACGTGAGTTTGCAACTGACCTGATCGGGTGGTTGTAGAAACGAGACAAGACGGTGATAGATATCCTACAACTCTAAGTAGCAGATCCGGAAGTTTGCCCCTTTCTGGATCACAATTATAGAGGCTGGCTACTCTTATTGTTTGTTCTCGTAGTTTTCTTAATCCATTTAATGCTATGCCAAAACGATTCTAAAGAACAACGAACATGAACCGCGCAGTGCTTCTCGTTTTGCCTCATTTTCATTCTTAAAGATGGCATAACGTACTGGGAAAATACATGTTATAGCTCCCAGACTTTTAGATTACGAAAAAGAATTGTACGAATACCACCCACGTGATTCTTGTACGCCTGTCTTTATTAATCTAGGTATTTTACCATGATACCATTTTAACAGTCTCTTGATATATGAATCAGTGGTTTTTTGTCAAAAATGACTTACTTAAGAGCGGGAATATATTTCCAGCAAACGCTGATGCCTATAACTATAACACTCAACGTAGTAATCATATTCATTAGGTGACAGTATCAATAGCTTACTACAAAAAATTCACATACAATACATGTACATTATTTTACAACACCTCGCCAGATGAAATTGAACGATTAAATTCGATACTAAAGTTTAAGTCCCAAGTAAAATATTTGTTGCTGCACAACTGCTTCTATACAATTAGAGACCGAGCATCCAAAAGGAAAGAAATATTAATTTAAGAACCTTTTGTGTATTATTTACCATTTGAATTGAATAATTCTAAAGAACCTGTAACAAGTATTGTACTTCAGCTTCTGGGTCAATGACCCCCATCAGGTTTTCGTCCAGTTTCCCTGATCCTTGACCAAATGCTGTGATGACCCCTTATTTTACTTCTGTACATAACTTCTGTGTGTAGCTTCAAATTAACTTCCCCCCATCGCACGTGACACACAGTTTTTAACTGTTTTTGATATAAATAAATAAAGGAGGGCATTATCATCTGTATGAACATCTCTCGCTAAAATGCAGACCATCCAGGTAATATTGCTAACGTTGCACACAATCTTGTGGCAATGCCAAGAATCGTAACTGCTGCATAGAATGCCTTAGCTTGTAGCCCAAATGTTGGTATTATTGCCCAGGACGAAGTGATTACCGAATATGCCAGCTTTTACGGAGTCTCTCTGTACAAGTTTAGGTGAACATACTTAGAGTTAAAATGCGGTCTATTTTATTAGAATAAACAATAAATGATATTTGTAGCTAAACAACATCGACATTGTAGCTAAACAACAGTTACTATTTAACATATCAAATGCCTCTGACGCTGATTTTAGGGTCGATTTTTTAATATTCTACAATGCCACTGATTAAACCATTCATGATAGCCGACAGGTAGAACAATCACCCTATGGAAAATCACTCTTCCTGATTAGAATGCAATGTACAATCACGCAGGCATTTGTCTAGAGTGAATGATGAAAGTAATGACTGATCACATTCATCATTAATGCAGCAATTCAGCTCAATAACGTATGCAATGAAGGTAATTTATTTCTATATGCGAGAGAACCGCACAGTTTAGGAACAATGTATTTTAAAATTAAAATATTATACACCGGAATGCAAATCGCATCATTATAAAATGCTAATTTACATTCTAAAAAAATGTAATATATTAAACGAAAGCAATATTTAAAATTCACGAGTTTGTATCACTATCCCATTTGAAAAACTTCAGTTTGAGAACTATAAACGCGTACGTTTTAAGTTTTTTCCCTACATCAACGGGACACACATTATCAAAAGTGTATGATCCACATGTGTTTTAAACATTTTCAACCAACGGTGGAATTATACGGGAATCCAAAGTACGAGTGGTTCTTTTGAAACTATTCTGCAAGTGTGACTACACGCAACCGAAAAAATGTTGTCGAGTGGTACATTATTAATGAATACCACTCGTTCCGAGAAAATCCGCACACAAACACACTTGTCGTTTCCCAGCTTCAGTTTCATCAAAGCGCTATAAAATAAACATCAATTCCACCCGCAGTAAAAAAAAAAAAAAGCAACGCATCGAACGCGTCGACATAAAGGCCGCTTCCAGGAAGGCGACCCCGGGCCTCGGCTCGGGGAAGGCGCCTTCACCTGCGCTGTGCCGACTCCCGCCCCCCCCCGCCCCTTACGTCACGAAGCGACGCGGGGCGCGACACTTCATAACTCCGGCGGCGGAATGATCTGTCGCGACACAAAACAAGCCATAAATAACGCGGTTTTCTCCGCGACGCGAAATTCCTCGCCGCCTGCGACGGAGGCGGCCGCGCGCGGCGGGTGGGCGGACGCCGCGCGCAAGAATTCAATAACGCCCGCTATCAAGTCTTCTGCGCGGGTGCGCGGGCGGGACCCAAGGGGGAGGACAGGTGGCGGAGTTTAAGTGGGCGGTAGGGCAGAGGATGGGAAGCGATGGAAGAGGTGGAGAGGGGAGGAACGGCCTTTGGAGGACGGGCGAAGGAAGACTGGAGAATGAATGCAGGGGTGACGGCGGTTGAATCATGGATAGGTGGATGGATGGAAAGTGAAGGCAATGGAAGACGTATGGGGAGGGGCGGACCGTGGACAGGTGGAGAGCAAATGAAGTATGGGGACCGTGTGTTGGAAGGGTGAACAAGCGGGAACGTGGGGGCAGCGTGAGACGAGGGATGTGGCGGGGACAGAAGGGACAGGGTGGGTGGGGCGGGACGGGGATCGGGAGGACGGGCGGGCAGGCGGGCGTGCGGTGTGGGCAGGGCGGAAGTGTAGGCAGGGCGGAAGTGCGGGCGGGCGGGCGGGCGGCCGGGGGGTTGGTGGAAAGTGCCGGCTGGTTGGCGATGGTGTTGGCGTACAGTAAACTCGACGGGCGGTCGGTCATGTAAGTGTGTAGATGCGATGGTGGATAGAGTTAGCGAGAGAAGCGGCGGCCAGGCGGAGATCCTACGGCAGGTAGCGCCGGCGGCGGCGGTGGGGGCGGAGGTGGAGGCGTGCCCGCGCGAGCGCCGGTGACAGCCACAGCGCGTCGGAGAAGAGCGGCAGCGGCGGCCCGCGTCACCGTCGCCTTCTGGGACCCGGCGACAAAGCACGCGCGCAGACACTGATGTGGAACTGAGACGACAGGTTGCAGATGAAGGGGGACGACGGGTACGGGAAGGTAGCGGCGGGTACGTGCGACGGAATGGAAGTCCAGGGAAGCCAACAGCGATGTGAAACTAATTCAATTAGGAAGAGGTCAAGTTGTAAGTGGATGTTTTGGCCATGATAGTGAAGATAGATATTGAGAATGTAGTGATTTAATGGTAAAAAAATGTGATTGTTTGTAATACTTTTCCGTATTGATGAAGAATATACACTGTATTTGAAAACTTAAATTCTTGATATATTTCAGATTCACTCGTTATAAATTAAGGTGACAAATGTAGTATTATAAAAGAGAAAAATAACGATTTCAACAAGGGGATAAATCAAATCAAACGTGACGACACACAAATAACAAGGTGATGTGTCAGGAGCTTGGCTATCGAACAAGTCAGGTACAACTGAAAAGTCGATGAGTACAATAAAAGTACCAGAACAGGAAAAGCAGGGCAAGGGCGGAAAGTGAGAAAGCGTGAGGCACGAAGGCAGAATAGAAAAAAAATCTGCAGGAAAAATGAGAGCGGCGTCAGGAATGACATCAATGACGGCAGAGACGGTTGGGTCGCCGTCGCCGTCGACGCCGGCGCCGGCGTTGGCCGGGCATGAATATTAGTTTCACTCTTTCCGAAGCGGCGAGCGGCGGCCTACGTTGCAGGGCGGTTGGCAGCTGACACCGGACAGGTACACGCCCGGCAGGAAGCGACGGCGCCGCGGAGGGGTACAGTCCGCGAAAGAACCCGACCGATGAACGATGCAATATCGCACCGAAAGCAAAGACAGCATTTGAAGTTTATTATCTGATCTGCTCTTAGCTGGTTGGATATTATCTGCTCTTAGGTGATCCGCAGTGTAGTGATCAGATCACCTGTAAGCACCAATTTTCTTAAGGCGGCAGATCCTCTGACTTCCCCTGATTACACTCATAACTCCACAGAACTAGCAATCTCAGATGTGACAGAAAATACAACAGTCTGAGGAACATATTAAATATATTCCGTATTTATTTTCCCAGGAAAATACTGGTGAAAAAAATACACGTGGGCTGGGAAGTTTCCTATTGGTTTGCAATGCGAGCTAAATCGTAGTCTGGTTCTTGAGACTAAGGGGAAAAGTTCTCTGAATGGGATTTAATTTTTTGCCATAAAATTAATAAGTCCATAAGATTAATTAGGTGATCAGAACAGTAACACATTCGAAAGAGGAGACGATATTATAAATGCCTTGCACAGGGCAGACCAGTTCTGAGGAAGACCACGATAAGATGGTCAAAACGTCGGCAACACAGTCTTCGCGTCACCCGGACAGCCAAGATCATTCATAGGACTCCGGCCGCGGAAGCCTACGACATCATCGAGTCGATATTATATTGCACCCGTGAAGTCGGGCGATAAGGTAACGAGGATGACTAGTGCAGCTGAGAGGAATGAGGCTCGTGCAACCCGTTGGTCGCCCTCAAGCCCTGCGACTGGCTCTCTTTGGAATGTCTGAGGGCGTGGCTGGTCATTCCTTCATTAAATTTAGAGCTGGAATCCTCTTCCTCGGAAATGGACGGATAAAAGCACATCATGAAGCAGACTGATCGAAAGAAAATTGAGCACATCTGTATCACAGTTGCATGTTAGCTCTTCATATATTGGAGCAGGCGGATGCTTCTGTTCCTGACATCAAAACAAGAGCGTGAGGAGATATCCGACCAGAAATATAGTGTTGCGCAAATGTTTCCTTGATTTGTTTACTTCAATTTATTTCGAAGAGACAAAATGGATAATAGTTGTTCTGTCATGAGTCATACGATTAAGAAAGAAGATGACAAACTAATTTACACAAGTGTTTCCTTCTTCCCTCGGCTTCAATTACGTTTGGAGAACTGAAGTAGAATAACAGATAAATTTTGCAAACATCAGTTCTTGCTACTTTAAAACATTTAAATTGGATGTCGAAAGAAAGTTTTTTTTTTGTACTAAACGTGGTACAGGCTTTTTAAAACTAAATGTGGTACAGGCTTTTTAAAACTAAACTTTACCTTAAAATACAAAAGACAATTTCATCTGCGTTTCGGTTCTTTATTTTCCAAGAAAGATGTTATAATAAATACAATTACTTTCATTTAAATGCTGCGTTACTTTCAATAGTAAACCCGAGCAACCTTTCGTTTAAAGTAAATACAATACATTTCATTGACTGCAATATAAATAAGAAATTATCTTTCCATTTCCCCGAATATCAAATCGAAAGTTGAAGCATTCACAGAATTTTAGATGATACAATATACACAAAACTGAAAATTCAAATTACGCAAAATCACAAGTTTTATTTATATTAAGAATCGAAGACGTACTATTGTATACAACGGATGTACAAGCGGAATTTTACAATGTTATCAACATATTAGCTGTCCATAAGCGAGGCAAGTAGTGACTTCGTGAGGGTCAGTATTCACACGAATATGGGGAAGTCCGCTGCCACAGTTCCTGGCTTTCTTCGACGTGCAGGGGCAGAGCGTCTTTACGCGTGGCACATCGGTTCGACGGGTTGCCTATCCTGACGTCATCCCACGGCGCCCCAAGAGACGCCTTCGCCCCATCGCGTCCCCTTCGCGCGCCGGGTGCCGTCCCGCCGTCGCGCTGTGCCCACGGCCCAGTCGATACCTGTAAGCGACTGCCATCCCACGGGACCAAACAACTTACGAGAATCGACTAAGGGAGACTTCGTGTGAATAGGAAATGGCGGACAGTACCTGCGGCAGACACGTTCGCAGTAGCTGCGCTCCGCAGCCAGGCCACCATAACTGAACGATTAAGTTGTTCGGCGGAGGTGAAATAGCGCGTGCATAAACAAGAATATGGTCTTCCCAGTCATATAAACATTACAGAATTTCCTGTCTGTAGCGACGAAAATGAATATTTAATTTATTATCTGTACCTGAAGTAGTAAAGCATCCCTCCTTTTACGATCACACTAAAAATGCTATCGCCAGCCGACAGAGAGGTTGAAAAATCCCACCGCACTGGAACCGTATCGCGCGCTCTCAACGTCAGGAAGATGAATATTTAAATTATCGCGATTACCTTTGGATATAAAAATATCCTCCGCGGTTTATTGCCGCAATAAAACCCTCAATTCTCGCTCGGAGGGGGCGGCTGCGACGGGGACAGCGGAGGCGGCGGCAGGGGGCGGCGGCGGCTGAAGGCGGCGGGGGCGGCGGCGACGGCGGTGGGGGCGGCGGGGGCCGTGGCGTCGTGCGAAGAGCGTGCGCTGGGAGCGTTGCCTTCCCGCGCTCTCGCCCCTCCCCGCCCCGTCCCGCCTCGCCCCGAGAGACAAAGCGCCCCCGGAGAAGGGAAATGAGAGGCGCGCGTGCGTGATGAAGGCCGCGGCTGTGGCCGGGGGCGCCGCGACGCCTCCCTCGCGGTGGCACGGGGCGGGGAGACGTTTATGTCCTCTGGAGACCCCATGATAATGCCATGCGCATTATGCATTTAGGAGGCTTTTTTGAAACGCTTTCATTCGCGAAAGAATGCGTGAAACATTAAAAGCCAGATTTGCAGTCCGATTTATTAACAAGATTTATTTTTTGTTTGTTTTGCAAATTCTTAAGCGGAAAAGAATATTCTCATCGGAAAAACAAGAATTACGATTTGCAAAGGCAATTCAACAATAAAACAAACGAACCTAATGTCGCTCAATCAAAGTTTGTTAATGGGAAGGTGTAGATTACGTGACGAAACTAAGTGCTGTACATGGAAGGTTGCATCACATTGGAAATTATCAATCGAGTTTGAGGTTGTGTCATGAATTAAGTATATCACGGTGCAATGCGACTTTGCAATATTTTAAGACAAAGCCATGAGCGTTGGCTAATCCATAAAGTAAATATGGAGTGAGACACCTTAGGCGGCACCAAAAAATGTCATTTTTCTTTGACACGTATGCTCTCAGATGCGCGGCGATAGCGTCATGAACCAAAAAAAAACTAAACGGTTATCCCCACCTATATGAAATAAGAAACTGTGATTAATCGAATTTCTAATTAAAAAAACAATTCAAAACCATTACGCATTTTCATCATAAATTTCTATGAAATCAAGACTTCAGGCAGACACAGAAAAAAACGAGAAGAGATCTACGAGGTAAAGAAAGAAAGGAAGCAAAAAGCAAAGCAAAAGAAAGGTATACTAAATACATTTCTCACAGTTCCCGGAAGCCACGGATATTGCGACTTCTTAAGTCCCCGCATGTGCGATCGCAGTGCTGTCGCAGAAAACCCACTCCTCCATCACGCCCCGCTCCGCGACAGAGGCGGAACTCTGGCGGCGCGCGTCGAGCAACGGCCAGTGCGAGTGTATCGGCTCGGGCCGCGTAGAGGGACACACCCCCTCCGTCGCGCCGCGCGCGGTGCCGAGCCAGGCGGCGCCGCGCCGCGCCGCGCCGCTCCGCGCTGCCGCGATATTTTACTTTCAATTACGCAAACGCCACCCGTTAGCAGGCGATTGTTCGCGACCGCGTGGCCGGAATTTGTCGCCTCATTGTGACGCAAACACTGGCGCTTAGCGCTCTCGGCGTTCCGCGCATAGCTCATTAGCGAGCTTGTTGCGGCGGATAGTGGCGGGGGCGGGGCTCGGGGCCCTAGAGCGGGGCGAGGGGTGGGGGTGGGGGCGGGGGGCGCGTGGGAACTGCCGCCGGCGAACAGGGATTGCGGCGAAACGCTGCCCTTCCGTAAGTACCTCCGGACCCCGCGGCGAGCCGCTCACAGCCGGCGCTCGCCGCAATGGAGGTAAAGCGCGGGAGGAGGTCGCACGTTTGGCGCTGTGCGGCGAACGCGCACGTGGGGCAAACACTGCAGCCAAGTACTAAAAATGTGCAATAATAATAATAATAATAATAATAATAATAATAATAATAATAATAATAATAATAATAAGTTTAAGTAAATGAAAAGGTTTTTAAAATGTTCAGATAAGTAAAAAAAATGTTCACTTATAGATATTCAATGGAAATTGTTCACCAATCCATAATCCCACGATGTACAACAAGGGTCGACATTTCGGATTTTAAGGAATGTCTTACATACAGAGCCAAAACGAACAGCATTTACAATAACTGAGTTGCACTTTCCACGTGCCTGTTTGCGAATTGTTCAAAATTGGCAACGTATGCTTTGAAGATTGATTTTTGTACAACTTCATATTTAAATCAACACAATAACTAGTTTAGTCATTCGTGTAATTCATTGAAAACTAGTGTTGTGGAAGCCCACATTGATCTTGACAGTCACGTAAATGGTGTACGGGCTGAAGACATAGAAGAATTATTTTTCATACATTTTTTTCTGTTGAATAAGGACGTCACCATTCTATGTCAATCATAATTTTTTCTATAAATTAGACAATAAATTTAACTCACTTTAATGCGTTGCGGTTCATAATTGTAGAACTGTCTAATGCATCTGGCGATGGAGACGAAAATCAAATAAAAAAGGCGTTATAACCTCTATTATTTTGCCTTTCTTATCTTTATTTGATAATTCAATTGGTCAATTTTAAACGAAAGAATGTGTATCAGATTACAACAAAATTTTCGGCTCACTGGTGGATCTCAAAACCAAGTAGAGTTCGAGGATGAGATTCCTAAGAATGCCCGTATCATAAGACAAAAGCAGTAAGCTGAAAAAATTATACACCCGCGAAATACGAGGCAATTTTGACTGTTGATACTCCGTAATCTACGCACTCTTATTAGCCCTAGTTTATCGCGCGCGAAAAGAAATGAAACACGCTCGCGCACCCCGCGATTTATCCGCTGATTTCTCCCAGGGCCGCGCGCCCCGAACGCTTCGCTGCGCAGTTGAGCGCGCGTTCAATCACGCTTATCCCTATCGCGCGCGCCTCAGGTCTTAGTTAGGCGAGCGGCGAGGGCGTGGGCGCGGGGAGCGCGTATCAATTCGTAAATTCGCCGCGCGTATTACCCAAACGCGTGTCAGCGTGTTTTATATGAGGGCGGCAGTTGATAAATTAACCCGCAGCTCTTTAATCATCTCGTCCGGCGTTAATCGCGGGCGCGCACGGCCCCCGGCACCAACGGCCGAGTAGGCAGGCGCGTTGACCAGCACGCGGGCAGAGGAACGCAGGCGCTGCCCGGGCACTGCTGGCAGCTTTGATCCACTCGCCAGTGCTCGTCAGAGATGGCTACAGAGCCGATCACGGAAAGGTAGAATATTTTGTCTAAAATTATTAGTTTATTGTCGGTAGGGAGAATTTCCGCAGCGAAAAGTGCGCTGTTTTTGGTCGATTTGGTTATTTGTCAGGGCAGCTCTGATTGTAAGCTTCGCGATTCGTCATGCTACAAATAAATTACTATTTTAAACTGCAATGATAGTTGTGCAAACTGTGCATTAATGTTGTAGTAAAATTAAAATATTTAATCATGAGAAATTTAAAACATGTTTATCTTGATTATCTCTTCTTTGGTAATGCTATTGAATAATAACTTCTAATTGAAGGTTTCTGGAAACGTTTCACAATTTATTTAAAGTGATTCAAGTCGATGTAGTTGCTTGTCGACTAAAGAATTGACTTAGACCTTCATAAAAATTCAAATAGTGAATAACACAAGAGATATACCTAACATCTAAAATAACAAATTGCAAATTTAAAACTATTTTTCTGAACATTAATAAATACTATAAATTATAAGAAATATAAATATTTTACTAGAGAAATTTTGAACATCGGAATAAAATCAGGGCAACAGTCTGCTTGAAATGCTTAACAAAATCCTTTTTCCTTCAGTTATACCAATGAAGACTGTTACTTCCTTTCGTAGCGCCTTCCGTTCCGCCCCACTCTAAACCTCCCAATTTGCCACAAGGTTTTTCTCTTCTTCCCATCGAAAAAAATAAAGAAAGCAATGGAATTTTGTGAGTTCATATGGATTTTCTTTTCAAAAGTCAATGCGTAGCGGCGCGAGGATATTTCTTCTCTTGCCAGCCAGTCTTCAGGTATACATGAAATTATTCTTAGTGAAAAATATAATATAATAATTTCCTTCAACAGAAGAGATCAAATGAATAAAGGCATCATAATTTTAAATATAAATGAACCCCATTACATTTTCTTTGTCGATTAAGTTCTGTCAGTATTCTCGAACAAAAGATACACCGTCCATAAGCCACTTTGTTAACGCCGCTTTACGGAGTCCGTTTCCTTTCGCTCAACTTGGCTCACATACAAATTATCCCAAGGGCCGCAGCGCGCAATAAACGCGCGTCGAGGGTTTCCGCAGCCGCTCTCCCGGCGCGGGTGGCAGGAAACAAGCGCGTGGCTGCGGGCGAAGCGTTTACGGCGGCAGCGCGGCGCCCGGGAGCTCTAATCTTAGGATAATAATTAATGTAATTGCAGGTTCGAGCGAGCTCTATAGGCAGTAAAGGCCAAGTGCACGCTCCTTCCGCGCGATCAGCGAATCAATAAACAGCGCGGGCGGCGGAGGTGGCAGGCGAGCCGGCGCGCAGCGCTGCTGGGTAAGCACAGGTCGAGGCCCTAATCTGGCCTAAGTATAGTTGTAAAGCGGGGGCGCTGCAGGTGAGGCCGATGTTGATCAAGAAATTAGGTAGTGGGCCGCGCCGGAGAGGCTCGGGGGCGGGGTGGAGGGCGGAGGAGGCGGGGGAGAATGGGAGGGGTGGGAAGGACCCAGCAAAACGGGGTGAGACGAACCTGGATGGGATGGGCTGGAAGCGGAGGGGTGGACGGAGCGGGGCGGAGTGGTTCGGAACAGAGTGGGGCGGAGCGAAGTGGGGTGAGGATGACCGGAGATGAAGGGATCTGCTTAGCGAGTAACGGGAAGAAGGAGAAAAATAAGAAGAGGGAGAAGGTGGAGAGGGTGGGGCCCTCTCAGTGGAGAGAACGGGGCGAGAGAGTCCCAGCGGCGCGCGAGTGCTAAGTATAGCGCGGGCTAACACTGGGGGTCTCTTTATTGCGCTGTAAATCAGCAGAGTATTAATCTAGGCCGAGCTGCCGGCGGAGCGCATCGGGCGGGGGGAGGGGGAGGGCGACGGGCCGAGCGGAGTCTGAAGCGAGGAACCCTGAGACGGCGACGGCGAGCGGCGACAATGGCCTGGGCAAGGGCAATACGTGCAACGGTAAGCCATACGGTTCATCTCATTTGCGCCATTTTCTTCATAAGGTATATTGTGAGGCTTAGAGGAAAACGAGGCCAAGTGACATTTTGAGGACAAGTAAGTTAAGTGCACATTTGAACACTAGCTAATCCTGGTTCAAATATAACTAGAACATTCATTATAAGGTATGTGGGTGTTACGATGCAGCAAAAAAAGTGGGGTTAATGTGATAAACTTTAAGAATTGTTACCATTGATATTCAAAATTAACACAAAAAACAGTAAGTAACAGGAAATATGGTCATTCTATTATTAATGACCATATAGCAGGAACTCACAATATTACAGAATTTTGAAAAAAAATCAAAGCCGAAATGACTTAGTTTTTTAGTCAAAAACTTTTTCGTCGAGATAGGAAAATTTGGATGTTACTTCGTCATTTTTGAGGATATGATATTTTCAAAAATAGGTTATCTTTCAGAAAGAATGAATCCATTATTTTGCGTTAAATATTTCAAAAATATTAATCATGCCATAACATGTACAGCCTTAATTTGGTGGGGCTAATATGTTACGACTAATGGTGCTAATGTGATACGTGCGTCGGGGCTTTTTTGATACGATAAAATTAACATGTAGCCAAAAAGAAGGTAATCTGTTTTTTGTTTTAACAATATAGAGCATATTATACGCACGAGAATCCGTAAAGCTACTGTTCGGAATTGTAATATTCACGTTTCTATAACATAACATTTTTCTATGGAATTAAAATGCATAAAAATATCTTCAACCATATTTCATTATTTAAATTCCTGTCGTAATACAAACAATAATATAAAAACAAGTATGTTAAAAGAAAGTCTTAAAGCTTATGTGTTGTGTACTGTCAAACATGTGACGATATCACTTTCAGATCCTTACATCATTCAATACTTTTTTTTTACATGCGTTAACTTTCTTGTTATTAAACTATGATGTACGAACAATATATTTGGTCATTTACTACATTAAAATCGAATTAAATAATGCTTTTTTACAACTTTATTTTGATGTCTCCTTTTTGAACTTACAGACTGATCGGAAACAATGTCTTATAACTTTGACATAACAAAAGATGAAACAAATACTGAAAAACAATGAAAAAAATACTGTTGAGGCACTAATCCTTAAACCTTCTCACTACAGCTCTCTCGTTTTTCCTCAATTAAAATTTATATAATTATCACGCTCTACCACTTTATCCCCATCAATGTATCGTATTAGCCGTTGTGGTAGGTATTAAGTTAATTTTTACTTCGTACACGTCTTTTCCACCAAAAAAGGAATACTCAGTATTTTTTCCATGTGTTTGCTATAAACGATATAGAAGGTAAGATAACAAGTTTGCGTTTATGAATCACAATAGCCCCGATTGACCCTAAAATTTTATTGAAACATAATTTTAAAATGAAAATCAAATTAATTTTCAACATACTCTCCAAGTCAAACACTTTTGCCATCTTCTTGGGAGTTTCTGCATGTTTTCTGAATAAGTTTTCGGTTGTGTGCCCAGCCAGTTTTGTACAAAATTTCGAACTTCATCATCTTCAAAACTGACGCCGCCTGGAGCTTGTTTAAGAAGCCCAAAGAGATGAAAAGCACGGGGTGATAAATCTAGACTGTTGGAGGGCGGGGGACGATTTCACACTGCACTTTTGTCAGAGCTTGTTGAGTCAATAGAGCGGTACTTGGCCGGGCACGGGCATGGAAGAGAATGATTCTGTCAACTTGATCGAAATGCGGGTTTAACCTTCTTCTCCAAGATCTGAGAGTAGTACAGGGCATTGATTCCTTGAGATTTTGTTAAAAAAATCTGTGTTAATGTCACTTTTCATGTCCTAAAACACTGTACACATAATTTTCTGGCTGAAGCAGCCACTTTCGCTTTCTGTAGCCATAGTGAAGATTTGTGCCTCCATTACATACTACGAGCCTTCTTAGTCTCAGTGAAAAAAGTCACCCAAGTCTCGTCACAATGTACTATTTTTGTAGAAAAGCATGTTCTTGATTAAAACGGCTTAGCAAGTGTCTTGAAACATGAACTCTGGACTACTGTTCAATACTAGGCAGTTTTGGGATCCGCGTTGCAAAAATTTCCCTGAATTTCAAGTTTTCGTGGATAATGTGTTCAAAACTGCTAATACTTATTTATAATGTTTTTGACACATCACGTTCAGAAACCTGCTGACCATTGCGAATAAGCGCTTCGATATGTTGAATCTTCTCAGGAGTGACTGATGTTCGTGGCCGCCTTGAAATATTTCAATCCGTTCTCGTCTTTAATTCCAACATATGAAATTCCCCGATATTATGGATTAAATGTATTTTTCTTAACGCATATAACATTTTATTTATTTAATAGGTAATTATTACAAACAAATTAGCTCACTTGATCCTATGTGGGTAGGCCGAAGGCCTTTAAGCCATTACAATACCTACATCCTTTTGCGTTCTAATCTTTCGATGTTTAAGCCGTTTTAATCAAGAACATGCTTTTCTACAAAAATAGTACATTGTGACGAGACTTGGGTGACTTTTTTCACTGAGACTAAGAAGGCTCGTAGTATGTAATGGAGGCACAAATCTTTACTATGGCTACAGAAAGCGAAAGTGGCTGCTTCAGCCAGAAAATTATGTGTACAGTGACATGAAAAGTGACATTAACACAGATTTTTTTAACAAAATCTCAAGGAATCAATGCCCTGTACTACTCTCAGATCTTGGAGAAGAAGGTTAAACCCGCATTTCGATCAAGTTGACAGAATCAATCTCTTCCATGCCCGTGCCCGGCCAAGTACCGCTCTATTGACTCAACAAGCTCTGACAAAAGTGCAGTGTGAAATCGTCCCCCGCCCTCCAACAGTCTAGACTTATCACCCCAAATGGACTCTCCATCGCATCGCTGAAAATATACCATAAGGTAGGGCTCAGGAAAAAAACCCTGAAGGGGGAAAAACCTGCCGTCAGAAGCCGAGTACATACTTACACAACTATAACATTTTTCAGAACCAATAACACCATGATCTAAATATATTTCTGAAACTTTGAAAAATATTGTGTTGAAATCTAATCACAAAAACAATTGTTTTACACTATCTTCAGTTTTTATTCTTTTTGAATTATTGTTTCAATTATTTACTTTATCAAAAAGTATAATGCTATGTTATAAATTAAAGTCCTGAGAAACAATAGGTGTAATAATTTTGTATTTATTAAAATAAATAATAAATCTAGGAGTTCATATCGCATTGTTTTACTCTTATTGTGTTCAGTCACAGCTCATTTCCTTTAATTACATCCTAAATGCTTCACCGACTGTATTAAATTTTCTACGTGAATGGCTCACAACAGGCAACAACGATACAGTTAATTATTCGTTGAATTTTTTAAAGAAAAAGTCTTATTTTTCTTTCTCAATTAAAATGTCATTTCAGCTTTTCATCTTTTTGGAAAATCTATTGCTCTTAATTGAAGTTAAATAATAGGTAACATAGTATGCAGCTGACCATACTGTTGTATACAAGTGCATCGATCTCGATTCTATCGCTGGTTTTTGGAACAAAAGTGATGGAACACCTAACTTGACGGGCCAGTGACACGCTGACGTTTCCAACGACGCCCTATATGAGTGCGGTATATTGCATTAACAGCCACGTGATATAACGACCGCGTTCGGTTTCAATGTTTGTCTCAGGTTTTTAAATTGTTACAAATTTTACATGTTATCTTTCAAAACAATTACACACGAGTAATGTCAGAGTATGTGGTTAATTTTCGATACAACTATTATCAAAGGTATAACGAAGGTAACTACAAACGGCGAAATTGCATGTCACATTGCAGCATGTACAGCATTTAAGCGCAAAACAGAGGTATGCTTGCAGTTTATGCTGCAGGTTTCAAGACTTCAATGAGAGTGATGTAGAAGAAGTTGTATGAAGTTCGGAAATGTTTAATAAGCTTTCCAATGCGCTAGAAGGAATTATACTAAAGAATGATTTATTGTCAGCTTACAAACGTGATATTGATACAGCTGAGAGGACTTTGTTGGAGATATCTCTGAAACAAAACTAAACAAAACCCTGGTGGGTGGGTATATCATCGATCGCAATACGTTTATGCGGTCTTGAAATATTGTATTTACGGCGGCAGCATTTATGAGTATATTTAGATTAAAGTTTGTGATTAAATGCTTCAAAATTCATATATTCACTAAGAGAATTTGCATTTCAACGTAAGATAATGTTATGCGTTGAAATAAACAAGTAGTAAACAAATTGAATTGCGCGCATGTAAAGTAACATGTTCCCAACTATGCAAATAACATAGCATTTTATAGGGAAAAAACCAGCATAATAAATGAAAAGGACTGTTACAAAAGTTACAAACACTTTCGTTATTTTCCCAAACCGTAGTTCAGGCAATCGATGGGAAGAGAGCCTCACGGCCGAAAGCAGACTCCACTGAAACTTCTTATTTCCCCGCGAACCTCTGAAGCAGCTCACTTCAGGTGCAGGCCACGCCGTCCTGTCCTCTTCCCGACATTCGCTCTTCGCTCTTCTCTCTTCCTCCGACGCTAAACAAGACGCCCGCAAACTACTTTCCTCCCTCCCCCTCGCGCCCTTCCTGGGTGGGGGCCGCTTCCGCTCCTTCCCGAGCCCTTGCCCTGTCTTCTCCTCGTTTGGGTGCCCGTCGTCGTCTTGCCTCAACCTCCTCATTACCCCAGTAATTACCCCGCTCGTTGCCTTCCGCCTCCGCGGCCGCTGTCCCCGCGCCGAGTGCCGCTCAGCGTTTCCAGACCCTCCGAACCCCGCTCCCCTCCCCTGCCGCTGTCATTTCCCCTCCGCCCCCCCCCCCCGGATCCGCCTTGCGCGCCCCTGCCGGATGCCTCGTCCCCTCCGGCGGCGGACGGCCCCGCCCCCCTCGCCTGACGCGGGGACGACGCGACGTCTCGTCATTGTCCCATTCAATGTCTCGGCTGCGTCACCTCGCGCCGCCACCAGCGCCCCCACTAGTTCGACTTCGCTGCATGTTCCCCGCTTCCTGACCTGTCATTTCAATCTCAGACATCAAGGACAACACGGATATCGTCCCGAAGAATGTGATCAAAACGTGTATCGATCGTGACCACGTCGTGACATGTCAACAGAACATTCCATTATGTCCCAAAGTTGGGCCCAGAAGCAAATCTGAAGGCTTGCATCAGAAAAAGCAAAGAGATTATCTTGCGCCATCCTGGACTTTGAAAATCGCGTGGTGTGTGTGGGGAGGCGTTTGTCAGGAGGCGTGTGTCGGGAGGCGTGTGTTGGGAGGCGTGTGTGGGGAGGCGTGTGTTGGGAGGCGTGTGTTGGGAGGCGTGTGTCGGGAGGCGTGTGTCGGGAGGCGTGTGTCGGGAGGCGTGTGTCGGGAGGCGTGTGTCGGGAGGCGTGTGTCGGGAGGCGTGTGTTGGGAGACGTGTGTTGGGAGGCGTGTGTTGGGAGGCGTGTGTTGGGAGGCGTGAGTGGGGAGGCGTGTGTGGGGTGGCGTGTGTGGGGAGGCGTGTGTGGGGAGGCGTGTGTGGGGAGGCGTGTGTGGGGAGGCGTGTGTGGGGAGGCGTGTGTGGGGAGGCGTGTGTTGGGAGGCGTGTGTTGGGAGGCGTGTGTTGGGAGGCGTGTGTTGGGAGGCGTGTGTTGGGAGGCGTGTGTTGGGAGGCGTGTGTCGGGAGGCGTGTGTCGGGAGGCGTGTGTCGGGAGGCGTGTGTCGGGAGGCGTGTGTCGGGAGGCGTGTGTCGGGAGGCGTGTGTCGGGAGGCGTGTGTTGGGAGGCGTGTGTTGGGAGGCGTGTGTTGGGAGGCGTGTGTTGGGAGGCGTGAGTGGGGAGGCGTGTGTGGGGAGGCGTGTGTG
The DNA here is from genome assembly GCA_038098605.1 of Gryllus longicercus. NCBI lineage: Eukaryota > Metazoa > Arthropoda > Insecta > Orthoptera > Gryllidae > Gryllus > Gryllus longicercus. Next base: position 243,866 of record JAZDUA010000956.1, on the reverse strand, counting down.
GGGAGGCGTGTGTGGGGAGGCATGTGTGGGGAGGCGTGTGTGGGGAGGCGTGTGTGGGGAGGCGTGTGTGGGGAGGCGTGAGTGGGGAGGCGTGTGTTGGGAGGCGTGTGTTGGGAGGCGTGTGTTGGGAGGCGTGTGTTGGGAGGCGTGTGTTGGGAAGCGTGCGTTGGGAGGCGTGTGTTGGGAGGCGTGTGTTGGGAGGCGTGTGTTGGGAGGCGTGTGTTGGGAGGCGTGTGTCGGGAGGCGTGTGTCGGGAGGCGTGTGTCGGGAGGCGTGTGTGGGGAGGCCTGTGTCGGGAGGCCTGTGTTGGGAGGCGTGTGTTGGGACGCGTGTGTTGGGACGCGTGTGTTGGGAGGCGTGTGTTGGGAGGCGTGTGTTGGGAGGCGTGTGTTGGGAGGCGTGTGTTGGGAGGCGTGTGTGGGGAGGCGTGTGTAGGGAGGCGTGTGTGGGGAGGCGTGTGTGGGGAGGCGTGTGTGGGGAGGCGTGTGTGGGGAGGCGTGTGTGGGGAGGCGTGTGTCGGGAGGCGTGTGTCGGGAGGCGTGTGTGGGGAGGCGTGTGTGGGGAGGCGTGTGTTGGGAGGCGTGTGTTGGGAGGCGTGTGTTGGGAGGCGTGTGTTGGGAGGCGTGTGTCGGGAGGCGTGTGTCGGGAGGCGTGTGTCGGGAGGCCTGTGTCGGGAGGCCTGTGTTGGGAGACGTGTGTTGGGACGCGTGTGTTGGGAGGCGTGTGTTGGGAGGCGTGTGTTGGGAGGCGTGTGTTGGGAGGCGTGTGTTGGGAGGCGTGTGTGGGGAGGCGTGTGTGGGGGGCGTGTGTGGGGAGGCGTGTGTTGGGAGGCGTGTGTCTGGAGGCGCGTGTCGGGAGGCGTGTGTCGGGAAGCGTGTGTCGGAAGGCGTGTGTCGGAAAGCGTGTGCCTGGAGGCGCATGTCGATAGGCGCGGGCTGGGAAGCGTGTGTTGGGATGAGCGTGTCGGGAGGCGCGAGTCGGAAGTGCCGTGGCAGGGCGGCACCAGCGTAGCGGGAGCACACTGCGGGAGGCCCCGCACGTATCGGTTTCCGATGGCGCTGCCGCCGCCGCCGCCGCCGCCTCCGCCGCAGATGGACGGCCTCCTCAGGGGCGGCGGCGAGGCCTCGTTAGCCGAAGTCAATGTTCCTCGGGGCGTCCCCTCGCGCCCCCTTCCCCTCCCGCTCGCCCGCCCACTAGTCCGTCCGCCCTCCTGCCCGCCCGCCGTTGCCGCCGGCCGCAGATGTTTACTGTCCAAAGTCTCGCCGCTGAGCGAAAACGCTCGCGCGCCTCCACGGAAACGTTTCTTGCGAGGCACTACTACCCGACGCTCCGCCCCCCACACACACAACACTTCTTTAGGAAAGACGATATTGTCCCGCTGTATTTGCGGAATCACCATCACGATCGTAACGCATTACAAGTGTTATGTTGAATATGAAAGAAGTAATCAGAATTGTTCACCAGCAAAATGATACATCGTAAATTGAAGAATACATACGATTTTCCAGGGATAATGTCATGATCTTATTTTATGTGCGAAAAATTGAATTAAATAAACCCAATTAACAAGAGATATTGTATATTTATTAATAAAGTACGAGGAACTTTTCGAAAGTAAAGCCTTCCATTTATTTGTATGACAACTTAAGCAAATAAAAAAAACAATCTTAATATAATGTGTTAGAACAATACTTTTTTAATACAACACTATTTTTCAACATAGTCCCTCTTTTATCTATGCATTTTCTCCACCTATTAACAAAAGCCTGCGTGTCACTCACGTAAAAATGTGCACCAGCTGAAGCGACCAGGACGGGGAATTCTTATGACGCCATTTGATGGATTGTCGTTTTGTTTCCTGCTCATAATAGTAACATCATGTCCCGTCGTCAGTGATTATTCAATCCAGAAAACCGCCACCTTCAGTTTCGTATTGAGTCGAAGTTCTTCACAACCTTTGATTCGGTGCCGTTTGCGTTCCTGTGTAAGTGATCGCGGGACCCACCATGTGCACAATTTCGGTAACTCAATTGACTCAACATTACCTCTAATGCATTGCAGCCAATTTTCAGCGCCGTAGAAAGTTCCCTGGTGCGATGCGTTGATTTGCGCGGATTCTCATCGCGTGGTGAGGCAGCGGTGCGTGGTTTGTCTTTCGCGTCGCTGTCACCATCACTGAAACGCACTACCAATCGTCACCACACTGCACTGACATCCATTGTACATTCTCCTTAAAAGTTCAGCAAGCATCAGTGGCTATTATTACGTGCAAATTCCCCCAAAGTGAAGAATTCAACCACACATCTCTGCTTCTCACGCGCCTTCCAGCTAGCCACCATTTTAGCATATTGTCTCGATCCTTTTATATGGCATTAGCAACGAAACTAAACGAACATTTTTAACGAGAAAGACCGAATTCCACTATGACACCATTGGCATTCAATTTTGAGGTCATAAGCGAACCGTAAAAAATGGGATGCATTACTTTCGGAACGATCCTCGTATATAAAACTATGCATAATATTAATTGTATTAATAATTAAAATATTAATATTAACATTCTTTGAAAATATTTTATAGAAAAATATTGAATTACACGACCGTAAACATCTCGTAATAAGTACTTAGTTTAACTTATGTTTTCAGGAACGAATAAAAAGTAGTTCCTGTCTGTTTGAAGCATATATTTAATGGAAGAAAGAAAAAAAGGATTCGTTGCAGGATGCAAGGTCCCGTCCAGTTTACGGAACGTGCCCGAGTCGCCAGGGCCAACAGCGAGCTCGGCGCGCCCAAAGGAGCTCGGAATGCGGGGTGGCCAGGGGACACGCGAGGGCAGCCGGGGGAAGGAGGGGGAAGGGAGGGGGGGCGTTGACACAGACGACCCACTCACCGCAGGCGGGCGCGGCCGCAGTCGCCACAGGCAGGCAGCTCTCCTCACCTGGAACAAGACAAACACGGCGTGAGCCACGCGGACGTGACACCGTCGCACGCGACGCGCTTGCCTCCCCTGACCCGCCCTGCCCCCTCCCCCCGTTGCACACGCCGCCCGATCCAGCTGGTTATCCTCCTTGAAGCCGTGTGCTTGCTGTATCGCGCCCAGGTATCCCCTGCTTTGGACGCTCCACAACTAGCAACTGTCCCATGTATATCTCCTCCTCTTATTCTCCCTTTCCTTCTGTATTCTCTTCCTTTCTCCTTCTTCTCTTCCTCCTCTTCTCACCTTTCTACTCTTAAATCTCTGCCCTTCCTCGATGCAATCTTACCCTTCCCCCTTTCTTCTTCCTACTGCACTTCTCTTTCTTCCTCCACCTCCTCATCCTCGTCTCTCTCCTCCCACACATCCACCTCCTCACTTTCTTCCATTCCTTCCTTCCTTCCTTCTCCTCACCTGTTTACCGTTCCCCCTCATCCTCTCCCTGTTTTCTCCCTCTCTCCTCCTCCTACGTCGCGAATTCGTGCGTCCAGCTGTGTGTTGTGTTTGGTATCTGTTAGCTCCCTTCGCCGCCCTTCTCCCCCACCCCAGGGCGTGAGCGGCTCAGTGTCGCGGTGCCCCGCCCCCCATTCTGCTCCCCGGACGGGAGAGTCTGAGGGCGGATTCTAGCGCCGACGCCTCGCACGCACGGCAGGCGGCGGCCGATGGTCCTCGCGTTAGCCATCCTCCTAGAGCCCTTTCCACTCACGAAGTACAATGCTCTAATTTCCAGCATGGAACGCAGCAAAGGCTGCGTGTTTCAGGCATATCTGGATATTAAACGTTTCTTATAAAGCAGCTTACAGCATATACTGATAAACACAGTTTCAGGAGCTTATCATTTTTTAATTCATTAAGCTTTCATTCTGACAGAACAGTGTTTTAAAAGTACTTATCACAGATAAAATACCATTTCTAATTTTAGCAGAAAAAATAATTAAGGGAACTGAAAATATATTTGTGTGTGTGTCATGTCTCACAATTCTAGCGTAAATCAATATTTCACATAACTGTAAATGATTTTAGCACACTAGTATGAAATATTGCAACACTGGCTATTATACGAAAGGATGCAAGTCCAGTCACTACGCATTTATATCAATACTGCATAATGAATTGAAAATTATTAGAATTTATTGCTTAAAAGTAACAATGCAGATTCAAAATCTTTATAAACTTCGACATCCGTTGCAGCCAGTCTCGAGGAATCAAACTTCAAGAATACCTCAGTTCCAGACGCGGACTTTACGCGGCCAAGTTGAGAACTCCTCGCTCCGCCAGACGTCGCGCGGGCGACCCCGGGGGAAGACGCGGCGTAAGCCGAGGCCAGAGCAGACACGGAGGCTGAGCGAGACGGGCCAAAGAGAGTCGGGAGCGAGGCGGGAAGGGTTTAAGTAGAGGGACGGGGTGATGAGGCGGGGAATTAGGGGAACAGTGTGAAAGAGTTGGGAGGTGCCGGACGGAGCGGGATGGAGGGGGCGGTTCGAAACGGACGGTGCAGGAGGCAGACGGGTAGGACGGACAAAGACAGACAATGCGGAGCGGATGAAATGAGGATGAGCTAGAGCGACTCGAATCGGAACGGGATGTGACGTCTCAGGGAAAGGTGGAGCGGAGAGGGTCGGAGCGGAGAGGGTCTAGCGGAAAGGGTGTAGCGGAGAGGGTCTAACGGAGATGGTCAGAGCGGAGAGGGTCTAGCGGAGAGGGTCGGAGCGGAGACGGTCTAGCGGAGAGGGTCGGAGCGGAGAGGGTCGGAGCGGAGAGGGTCGGAGCGGAGAGGGTCGGAGCGGAGAGGGTCGGAGCGGAGAGGGTCGGAGCGGAGAGGGTCGGAGCGGAGAGGGTCGGAGCGGAGAGGGTCGGAGCGGAGAGGGTCGGAGCGGAGAGGGTCGGAGCGGAGAGGGTCGGAGCGGAGACGGTCTAGCGGAGAGGGTCGGAGCGGAGAGGGTCGGAGCGGAGAGGGTCGGAGCGGAGAGGGTCGGAGCGGAGAGGGTCGGAGCGGAGAGGGTCGGAGCGGAGAGGTTCGGAGCGGAGAGGTTCGGAGCGGAGAGGGTCGGAGCGGAGAGGGTCGGAGCGGAGAGGGTCGGAGCGGAGAGGGTCTAGAGGAGAGGGTCTAGCGGAGAGGGTCTAGCGGAGAGGGTCTAGCGGAGAGGGTCTAGCGGAGAGGGTGGGAGTGGAGAAGGTCGGAGCAGAGAGGGTGGCAGTGGAGAGAGTCGGAACGGTGGGGGTCAGTAAGTAAGCAGGTCGGAGCGGAAGAGGTGCAGCGGGAAGGGACAGACCAGGAAGGGGGGAGCGGGGAGGGGCCGAATGGATCAGATCGGGGCTTGCGTTGCGGGGGGAAGCGAGGCGGGCCGGGCCGGAGAAGGCCGCAGCGGTGCGCCGCGCCAGAGGGGCGAGCGGGGGCCGGCTGCGGCGCGGCCGGAGCAGCAGTGGCGCCAATCACCGCGGCGGCTGCTCGGGTAAACAGCGGCGCTCCGCACAAACAGCGAGCGGGACGCGCGCGCCGCTTTCTGCTGCGCAAATGTTTATGTTACAGCGCGCGGGAGGCGGTGGCAGCGGAGTGTCTCCCGCCCACTCCGTCTCGGCGCCGCCGGTCTCTTCTCTGCCGGTACCTGACCCCTCCCGCCCCTCTCCACGACCCCTGCCCCAGCCGCCACCGTCACCACCCCATCCAGCGTCCGTCTTCGATGGAGACATCCGCGCGCGGTATCGAAGTTTTAGCAACACAAATCCGATCGTTTGCCCTTCGACAAACAAGGAGAAGCCGCGTCTTCCAGGGCGAGTTCGGAGAGTAACACGGTGCGAGACACGCTCGAATGTTATGTTGAGGAGATGTCTTTACTTTTTGGTTTGGGGTGAAAAACATGGTGCCTCAGAAAATGTATACCAAAGGTCAACCAGGTTCAAAGATACGTGGCAAACAAGTTTCTTTAACGTCTTAAGGTCACCTCTAATTTTTTAAATTCCAATAATCAAGACGACACTCTATTTTCAAAACAATTATTAGTTTGGCAAGTAAAATCACAAAATGAAGAAAGTGATATAAACAAGTTTTAAGAATGTATGTGAAAGTATTTCACGTTCTATTCAAGACTTTCTGCAAACTGCAAATTATAAGACATTTCTGTAAACAATTTACACTAAATTCAAACACGAAACATAGGCTCCTGCAGTTGGGTGCAAACTTCGCAGTACAGCAGGGAAGCGAAATTTGTTTCAATGAACTCTGTACATAACTACAGCTGAGTGCACGAAATTGGTCCCTTGTCAGGCCGCAAATTGGTCAGAGCTTCGCTGAAGGAATTAGGCAGGATACGTCAACGACCCGTGGTCTACGAGCTGGTTGTGCGTCACAAGTTCATTGCGATGAGAAACGAATGTTCACATGACTGGGCAATACAGGGCAATAAACTCACTGGACCGAGAATATTGATATTTAACAGGGAAAACAAAATTCCGATAACATCTTTACATATAAATGCACAAACAAATGAACAATAGCAAAAGTATTGGATTGTACTCTCAATGGATTTAGAGAAATGAGAAAATGTATATATTTATCGTATGGCTACACATCTTAAAAATACGTGAACATATATAAACATAAAAGATATTATACAAAAACGAATACAATGGAATAGTCATAAACGTAAGTCTTAAACCTACATCTAAGTTATTAATATATTCAATTGCACTCTTGCCGCAGACAGAAAATCTGTCGGAATCTGTCCGCTCACAAGCATAGGATCTTAACTGACATTCTTCCGCAATATGCCTAACGGTTAGTCTATCAGCAATGCTATCACACTGTGAAGATTGGTTTCCCCTCCCCCCATTTATAGAGGGAATCTTTGCATATTCCATGATTTGTCTGGAATCTGTTTAATGAGTTCCAAGTTTTTCGTGGTAGCTAAAAACCCGGTGGCTTCTCTGTTATGCATGCTAGGTTTAGGCTTTCAGCTAGTGCGTTTTTCTCCCATCTCTCTCTCCAGGCCTCGGTGATACTGAAATTTTCGCCGTGAAGTGAACTAGCTGGCCTGAGGGGTGTCTAGATCGAAGTCTGTTTATCTGTACATGATTTACATCAAAGTGAACTGGAAGTTCTGGGACATACAGTATTTTTCCATACTCCCTAAGAAGCGCCGATTACCTATGGAGGCCAGGAGGTGGTATAATAAAACAGAGTATACAATAAAATAAAGCAAGAATAAACTAAAAAGAGAAGAGACCATTAAGCTGAATGGAAATAAAATAAGACAATAAAATTGCATAACACATTAAATGTAAAGTACAAAAGAGTGTGTTAGGGACAACAATGAGTTTGCTTTACAGATCACTGAAATGAATAACACCAAAACCCGAAATAATAGCGAAGCGGAGGAGGGATGAGCTCCACAACGTTAGGGAATGAGAGGAGATAATGAAGTAAATGAAATCAAAATGGGCCCTAAAAGTAATAAAAAGAGCAGAGAAAGAACATGCCGAGAAGAACAGGTAGGCGCGAAATCAAGATACTTTATCGTTGTTATTAGACACGTCGCAGACGAGAGCGAGCGGCGAACCATAACAAAATACGCATCTCATCACTGAAATGATGCAAAAAATGTGATGTTTAAAACAGTGAAACGAATGCATCATGCGCACCTGGAAAAACAAGAATGAAAGGAATGGAAAATACGAAGGGTATTAAATGGACACAGAAAGGAATAATCCCGAGCTTGATACAAAGAGAACGAGATGGAGGGGACAAGAATCGAGAGAGATCATGAAAGTAAAATGAAACAGACAAAAAAAATGCTAGTATGAAAAAGTATTAACCGAATATTAGTAGCAGGAATAGAACGAAACAAGAAACCAATAAAACTGCAAACAAAAGGGTCCACATATGTGAAATAAAGAAAGATCAAATGGACTGAGGAACACGATGGTCACGCCAAACAACTGAAGCAGACGAAAACAAATGGAAACAAAAAAAAAAAATCATCAGCTAGTTGGAAAGAGAAAAAGAGAAATGACACGGATCAGACCCAACAATGGAAAAAGAATCTCCCGCTATGGAGAAAGAGGACGCTCGAGGAGAGAACGAACACGCAGGGAAGCGGACGGGGCCCCGCCCCCCGAGGGAACGAAATAGAGCGCGAGGCAGACTAGCAGCCAAACTGGATTAGCAGCCAGAGAGCGCGGAGCGTTGGCAGCGTGGGCGGGGCGCGGGGGCGGGGCACAAGGGCGTTGCGCGGGGGCGAAGCGGGGCGCGTGGTGTAGTGCGAGGGGCTGGGCGTGGGGGCGTGGAGAGAGGACGGGTGACGCGGCGCGCTGGGGCGTGACGCGGGGAGGGGCGCGGGAACCGTGGCGCGGGGACGGGGCGCGTGGGCAGTGCGCGGGAGCGGGGCTGGGCGAGGAGTGGGGGGCGAGGCAGGGGGCGTGGTGCGGGGGCGGGGCGCGCAAGAGCGAGGCGATGCGGGAGGCAGGGCGCGGGGCATGAGGGCAGGGCGCGGGGGCGTTGCGTGGGGGCGGAGCGCGGCTGGCGGAGGCGGGGCGTGCGGGCGGGGCGCTGGGTGTGGGGAACGGGGAGCGGGGCGGGGGCGGGGAGCTTCGTGCGGGGGCGGGCGCCGCCACGCCGCGGCGGGCGCTAAGCCACTCGGAAAGTTCCGCGCGCTGAAATATGGCGAGTAAACGCGCGGGCCGCGGCGCGAGGCCGGGACGGGAGCAGCTTTAAGAAGTTTAATATGAGATTAAGATTTTTGCGCTAAGACTTTCTCAAAGTTGCGGGGAAGAAAGAACTGCTGACAAGAATAAGCTCGTTAATATCGCTGGAACGTGCTCTTGACGTGGGGAGTCGGACCGGCGCGGCGCCGCGCGGTCCCCGGGAGGCCACCAGGGGGAGGTCAGGCGAGGGATGATGCGCGCGCTCTTCCGGAAGAAGAAGGCGATCATGGCCACGATCAAGGCGCACACACTTTGCAGATGAGATTGCCTTCATTACACCCTCTTCACTCCTGTTTAAGTCAATACCAAATACTCTCCTCGCACTATTGAAAGTGTTTGTTCATTTTTTGTTATGTTTCAAAACATTGGTAACAGCTCTAAGCCGTGTTATATGTTTCAGAATGGGGTTAAATGAACGTTGATACACAGAAACAGATAAACACATATATAATTGTAATAAAGTGACAGAGGAGAGTAGATGTAGTGTTAGGTAAACATTAATAATGAGTACGTTGTAGAAAACACAAACGATGTTTTTGGAATAGCAGGAAATTGGATACACATGTACATTCAATTATACATTTATTAATAACATAAATTATATATTTATTAATAACGTTAATTATTATAGTTTATTATTAGTAAACAATTATTATTAGTAAACAATTATATATTTATTAATAACATAAATTCGAATGATGTATTCCAATGATCAATGGATCTATACGACAGAAAATGTGACCGTTGTTTTATTAAGTTATTTCATTTTTCAGTTCAAACTTCTGTTCTCTCACTCTAATTTCCGGGTTCCAAGTACGGCGAATATTCGTGAATATTTAAATGTCGCCCAATTTATTAAAATACCTACTCAATCAGATCATTTGGAATTATTAATAAGATAATTCGAATCTTTCTACAAAAGTGCAGTACATTATGAACTTTTAAATTATTACAGTGCGGAATTTGTACAGCAGTTAATGAGGAAAAAATAGATTACAAAAGCATTAAATGTACTTTCAGCTATGTATTAAAATAGTTATGAGATATTTTACATATTTCAACATCATGTAGAGCTTTTGTGTCGAAAATTAGGGAATTATAATATCTCAAACTGTTACTAAAAAATAAATTTCGGAAATATGTTAATTGAACTCTCACATTACATAATAGAGTTATTTAAACTGCAATTGAGGATTGCCAGGAGCCAGTTAATTACAATAATCAAAACTAAATATACAATAAGATACAAGAACAAAATTATACTAGCAATAATGTACGCAAAAATAAGTGTACTAATAAACTGACCAATTGCAATAATAAAATTAGTAAAATGTAGATAATTAATCGAAGTGTCTTCGTGCATAATTTAATCCCACACAGCACATCATTGCCTCACTATGGTCTTTTAAATCACCTTCTTGCTAACTAACGTCCACTACACTACACTTCACGAAGCTATACTAACATGTACTACATCATTACATGTCATTACATCAAGTCAATGTTCGCAACGAGGATTAATACTAGACTAACTAAAAATGTATATGTTCATACAATTGTTGAACACTTAGTGGGTAGGGTTCGAACATTTTTGTAGGCAAACTGTTTAATTCTATTACTGTTTGATTTGTGAAGAAAATCCCAATAACTGTTCTCGGTGGTCTCAATTGGTTTGTGTTCCTATGATGCGTTGTGATACTGAAGTACAAGGATAGGAAAATAGAGGAAAATGCTGAAGCACATACAATACTATTGTTATGATAAAAAATAATATAAAATAGTTTTGTTAGTTGTTTGAAATGTCGAAATCTGAAGACCATTCATTTCCATCCAAAATACATAGTTGAAGGACACATTCATATTGAATACGAATGTGAAACGTTAATTCATACATTCGCCAACGGTGTCACAAAATAACATGTTAATTGAAAAAGAGTGAACACACGCTCGTAAAAAACATGACATTCTAAGGTCGAAGTTCGAATGCTCAGAATTAAAATTGACAACTTAAATTTACCACTTTTCATTACGATGAGTTAGGCAATACAATAATATTCATTACATTGAATGGGCAGGTAGTGGCGACAAAATTAAATTACATTTCGAGAACAGAAATAGGAATCAATAAATCCAATGAGCGACCAAATTATATTTTCATTTCCATGTACGTTGCAAACCAGAAATTATTAAGGTTAATGTATTTTGTTCATATGTTTCATTTTTCCCTTATAACGCTTTTTCGACCACGTTGCGGTTATCAACAATAAATTAAACTACATGGAAAATAAAGGGAACACTAAAAAGTACGTGGAAATAATACTGTAATAAAACACATGTTAATTATTACATATAAAAAACCGAGAATGACTCGTGGCATGAGAGAGTTAATATTAATAAAATATAAATGCCAAAATGTTGATAAAAATGCAACCACTTTCATGATCACATTTCTGATATTTTTAACTTAAGATTTTTTTATTCCGCCATCTTCTAAGTTTTGTATTAAAGGATAAGACATCACACAAACACAATTACAGTTATTAAATAACAAATAACGTTCTATGAGAGCAATCACAGTACCAAGAGAAGAGAATCCTTGCCCTCCAGCTGTTGAAATAAACAATGATACATAGCATATAACTGTTCATCTTGCTTCGTGTTTGGCCGTCGTAAGCAATCCCAATGATATCCTCGTTCGATTTTACACTAATATATCCCCCCCCCCTAAGAATAACACTTTCCTGTTGTATTGTAATATCAATTTTGAACTCTTCCAGCTATAATTTTAACTCCATTTTTACTCTATTTCACTACGTCTTGTGCAGAAGCTCGTAGAAATAAATTCCAAATAGTAATGCAAAGAATTATGGAAATTCAGTATATATTATTAATGGCAGCTCCATTTCAGAACTTCCAGTCACAAGTGCACACAGTGTAGATCAATCTACGCATGTTTTGGAAATATATCAGGTGTATGAATAATTGTTGCCGTTTTTCGATAAAAAAACACGTAATTTTCAGAAGTTCATTTTTTATTTATTCAAAATATTGACCATCGGTTTCCACGCACTTCGCCTATCTTTCAGGAAAGTTATGAATACCATGTCGGAAAAACTCGTCTTATGCAGCAATCCATTCGTCGAGCCATTTTCCAACTTCCTCGAAATCACTTAAGTGCTGCTCTGCAAAGTGTCCCATTGTTGCGAAGAGGTGATCGTCAGATGGCAGGTACAGCGGGTGCGAAAAAACGTGTTCATCCCAGCGATTTCAAGGTGTCTTTCATTGGTTTTGCTGAGTAAGACAGCGGAGTGCCGTACATTTACGGTTCAATCAAATCACGTGGTACCCATTTACCAATTATATTATTGATCTTCCCCATTGCTCGTAAACGTCTGCTGATTGTTTCATGCGACACATTTAATGCATGTGCCAATTGCTGTTGAGTTTGAGTTGGGTCATCATCCAATAACGCCTGCAATTGCTCGTCTACAAAATTTTATGGACTACCAGAGCGCGCACTCTCTTTCACATTGAAACCATCATATTTAAATTGTCAAAACCATATCTCACTTTCTAATCGCTGGAGTGTGTTCTCCATATGCGTCTACCAGCAAACGATGACTTTTTACAGAGTTTTTCTTTTGATTGAGTAAAAAAAGGCAATGCGTGCCGCAAATGTTCTTGTTCAGGCACAAACGTCGACATGATCACTGAATGATACAACACAGACGCTAGTGTTTGACTGACTGACTCAATTTGGGTGTATTGGTAGTTAGTGTCAAACAAATAAACTGACGTATTGTCAAATTCATTTGCTGCGTACAGTTCGCTGGGGTCATCTCTTAGTGAAACCGGAAAAGACTTAAGAACACACCTGGAAATTAATAAGAGGACTCTGTAATTGCAGCAGAATTATCATGCAAAATTAGCTTCTATATTTACAACAAGAATTACTCGTCGCAAGTAAGTAAGCCAAAATCAGACAAAATATATTACATTGGTTGAGCGATTCTAAAATATGAATTTTCGAACGCTCGATATCATTTACATGCACGTATCTACATTTCCACTGTCCCAAAGTAGAGGTTCAGGCAGCATCAGTTCGCAACTGCCGTTCCATGCGCGTGTAGTGAGGGGCAATGCATTCCCACGAAGTACTCGGCCGCCCCTGCTCCGGCTCCGCCCCACGACCGCAGAACACACCTCTGCACTACCTGTTGAAGTGCCTCTCGCCACGCGTGATTGGAGTGCCTGCTGTTAGGCTCGCTCCGAATGGCGCTCCTGGGGCAATACCCTCCCTTGCTGAGAATCGATGAGACTCACGCAAAATTGCTTCCTTCTCTCTATTTCTTACTTTCCATTATTATTTCAGGTAGAAACTGATCTTCTCGTGATATTCCGTATTTAATTTTTTTAAATTTTGATACTGTGAACTCGTAATATGAATTGTAAAATGAAGGCATTCGTATAGACAATTTATTTTATTGCAGTTGCACGTATAAGGTACCGTTTTCATTGCAATACGAAACTGGTGTCATTGCAATGAAAACATAATGGAGATATACACATTCTCACCTATGCAAAATAATGTGTAACTGAGAGTAAGATAAATATTAATTTTAAAACTCATCAATATTGTCAATAATTTCAATACAATAACTAGATATTTTTTATTATTATTATTACAATATTATTATTGTTATTATTATTATTACTATTAGCATTTCATTTTCACTAAGAAAACATGTAAACGAAATATTTTGGTTTTTGATAAAAATAAATGTTCTTCTTTGATGAACACAAAATTCGGAAATTTCTGATCATGACGAACAATCAATACATTTGACGCGATTGTCTCGTTCAGAAACTCCATAATAAGGATTTGTTTTCCTGAAGATCTCCATAAACTCGTGTGAGATATTTAAGAATATTTTGTGTAGAGAACGTTACACTTTCTGTTTCGTTACAAATCGCTTGTAAATACACATAGATATTTATCTTATAGAAACCCGTCTCAGCCGACGTGCTTGTAACAGAGGACGTAGGTGACGATACAGACATTAATTTACTCCGAATGGAAGAGATTCTCCTTCAACGCCAAACCGTTTTGGGCGAAATCTGCAAGAAACTGCCGCACGAAACAATTATCCAATTTCGAAGGTTGAACCAACTCTAACGCACGCCACGGCTCCTGCACGCGAAGGAGCATCAGTGAATGGGGGGCGTGGCGCCTCTCCTCCCTCAAGATGTTGAGCACGAAGTGTTGCGCATCACCCGCTGAGCATCCACACACTCCCTGCGCCCAAATAGGCATGCTCTCGACAAGCGAATTTTAACATTTTTCAAACTGCACCTCAGCAGAGATGAAATTTAAAACTTTACGACATGTTCATTCTTATAGCGCCCTAAAATGCAAGTATTTATATAAAATACAACAATAATTTTAAAAAATTATGTCCTTATCATAAATGTAGTGTAATCTGAAACTTACATAAAATGGGTGCATGAGCGGGTAAAATATAACTATTTCTTCCTACTTTTTCAAAAATTCAATGTTATGGGAACCTCCTTCATGTCCTCGTGATACATCGTTTGAAATTCCACGCTCTAATATTATACAGATCAATCAGACCTTTCCACCTTATGAATGTTTGCAACACCTGAGCGATTATGAAAAATGATAATTACGGGGAAGGGTTGTTGGAGTCCATTAAACAATAATAAATTCAAAATATTCATGCCTTAGGTCGAACTTGAATTCGTAACCTACCAATGCACACGGAGCAATTGGGCTATGTCCGTACGTAGGCTTACTGGCAAACAAACTAATGCAAAAAAAAACATTTGATAGAAATTGAAACGATTTTAACCTTCAAAGTGAAAAAATATCTCAGTGATACACAGTAAATAATTGTGATATTTTAGGATGCGGTAACATACGTTAATTAATATTTGGCGGGTGCATTATTTGCAAAAACTAGAATTAAATAACAAAAATACTGATTTCTCTTACCATCCTAAGTCACTAGTGCACGTACCAAACTAAACATATGAATAAATCATGATAAATCAATAAGTATTATTAAAAAAATACAAAATATTATAGCATATTGATTTGTATATGGAGAGTACGTTAACACCCATCCCAAATGATTAAAGACTGCACAATAACGAAGGTTTGAAGTAGTTAATCGAATAACGTTTAATATGTAAACAGATCACATGATGCAAAAGAGTTGCCAACCATCTATGGTCGGGAAGGGTTCCTCAAGCAAATGGATAAAGGGTATAATGCACTTGTGATAAAAAAGAAAACCCGCACCAACCGTCAGTCGTTTACTTGAACATACCACTCGTGAAATTACACCCTTCTTTATCCACTACATTTGTTCATTAATATAATTTGATAGATGGCTTTTCACTAGAGCGTATCATTAAACAACACGCCCGTAGTCCCCTCCCGGGCGGTCGGGTCTGTTATCTAATAGGCACACACGGAAGCGGATTCGGGGCGCGGGAAGTGGCGGGGGAAGGGGGGAAGGGATGGGGGAAGGGGCGGGGGAAGGGACGGGGGAAGGGGTCGCCGCGAGGGCTGCGAGTATCGATCGATAAACCGCGAGACGTCGCGTATCACTCGCGCAGAGTAACTGCACTGACGGTGGCGGCGCCCGCGTGCTCTGCGGAGAGAAATAGCAACACTTGACCCTTTGACACAATGTTTTATAGGGGGCTTTGTGTTTGCTTCGATCCGTTCTTTTCAAAGCCGTTGTAAAGTCGCCGCCGGCGGCGGGCGAGGGTCGGGGGGAGTCGGAGTGGGGGTGGGGAGACAAGAGGAGTGGCGGCGGCGAGGACAGAGCAGTGGGGGAGGGGGATCCCCCGGCGAGCGAGGCTGTGAGTGGAGGCGTTGGCCTACTGCGTCGGAGGTCCAAACACGGCGAGAAAGAGAGTTGCTTGGCAACACCACTGCAGGTCATCGGCGCCGCACGCAGCGACTGGCGTGCGCAACGGAGAGAGCGCGGCGGCCCGCGGTGGAAGGTCGCGCTCGTGCGCACGCCGGGTGCACGCCAAGATTCAATCCAGTCGCGTGGCCCGGAGCGGCTTCGGCACGCAATGCGCAACAATGCGAAATCTCTGCGCGCCGCCCTCATTTCTTTTTCACGCGGTACAGCACTGCAAATGCAATGGATTTATTATATTCAGGGGTAAGTGCAATGATATACGGAAATATCCGATATTCCTGGATATATACGGATACCGAGACATTCGCGTAGAGTCTTGGATGATCTCTCTACGGCCGGTTGTTAGAAAAGACACCGATCCAAGACGTTCTAACCTACGCTCACCCTATATAATAACCACATATGGAAAAGGTCAAGAATGAGGACGATAGAACGCGCGTAGTCTGTGGAGTATCGTTCAAGTCTGTTCCGACGTCTCTATGGAATTGACACAGAAACTACCGATCAGAGCCATCTCAGGATCTACCTATCAGAGCAATCTCAGGATCTACCGATCAGAGCAATCTCAGGGTCTACCGATCAGAGCAATTTAAGGCTTCTCGCCAGACAATTCGTCTGAGAAATTAAACTGGCAACGTTGAGACCTGAACCTGGGAATTTGCATTGCACGAAGCGACGTGGAGTTCCATCCACTCCGCCATCGTCGCCCAGCGCAGCTCGTCGCACGTCTCACGGAATCTATCAGCTCCAGCCGCCGCCGCCGTCGCCGCCGCTGCTGCGCCTGCCGCCGCTGCTGCTTTATAAAAAAGTTAGTTGCCAATTTGAACTCGTCGAGAGGCTCGAGGAACGGGGAAGTTGAAACGAAATTAAGACGGTGCGACACCTTCGGGTCGTGCGCAGAGCTTTCCTCCCGTCTTCGTCTTCCGCGCGGCCGCCTCCGAAGGAGGGGGGCGGAGGCATTGTAGGGTGGCGCGAAAGGGCGGGATTAGAAGAGACGAAAAGGATCGTCAAAGGGGACGCGCGAGAGGACACGAGGCGGAGCAAAGAGAGGAGGGTTTCAGTAAAGAAGGGAGAAGAGGGTTTGGGGGAGGATAGAACGAGGCGATGCAAAGAAGGTTGTACAGTGTTGGCACATGGAGAATCTTGAAAGATTGTGGAAAGTTGTGGAAAGTAGAGAATGATTGGGAAGGCTCGGGGAGGGTCTGGGATGGATGGAATGGTCAATAATTGTCGGGGAGGGTCAAGCAGAGTTGCGGAGGGCCGGAGAGGATCTGGGGGAGTCGGGCACGATCAGAGAGAGAAAGGATCAGAGACGGTTGGTGAAATTCGCGGATGATCGGAGACGGTCAGGGAGGGTCGGGAATAGTCGGGATGAGAGGATCAGACAGTGTCGGAGAGTGTTGAAGTGGGCGGATCGGAGACGGCCAAGACGTAATACAGAGGACCGGGGAGAGTCGGGGAGATAGTGTCTGAGGGAGGGATGATTGCGAAGTGGTGGGGGAGAGTCGGAAGAGGTCAGAGGGTCAGGGAGGAGGAGGGTCGGGCAGAATCGGGGAGGGTCATGGAGGGTCGGGGAGGGTCGGTGAGGATCGGGGAGGCTCCGGGACGGTTGGGGAGATTCGGGGAGAGTCGGGGAGGGTTGCGGAGTGACAGGAGATAGTCGGGGACGGTAGGGAAAGTTCAAGGTGGATCAGAGAGGGGCAAGAGGAATCGGAAGGGTCGGGGGGAGCGAGAGGGATGGGTCGAGGAGGGGCGTGCCATAACGAGGGGAGCCGTGGCGGAGCAGGTGGGGTGGGACGGGGGGTGGGTGGGTAAAGAAGGGTCGGGCGGACAACGACGCTGTGCGTTTGTAACTCGATTAAAGCGGAGCGCTGGCGAAAGTGCGTCTGATTTCAGAGGTGGAAGAAAATGCCCACGCAGCTGCTGCTGCCGCCCGAGGCTTCTTCTAAGCGGCACGGGGGCGAAGGAAACACGAAACTGGTTTAGTTCTCTGGCTGCACTCTGAGTTTTAACTCGTGTAAGTAAATGTAACTGAAAATGCTTTGACGCAATTTACGCAAGAAAAAGTGTGATGTTCAAATATGGAACAAACTTTCTCGTAATCTACTTCTCATTTTATTTAATTATAGCTAAACAGTTCATTATGCTGAACATAAGTTTGACAAATATGAAAGTTCTGATTGAATATCACCATTACACATTTCGGAATCGGGACGGGGCACATTTCGGAAAAAGTGTTTTGGGCCAATGCTCTTTATCCGAAAACGTAAATTGGCGTAACAAATTGCACATTTCGATTACGATATTTAGATATTTATTAAGAAACATAATCGTGAGAGTCATCAACATAGGACACGTTTGTTGTTTATTTACAGCTCAAACATTTTTTTGAAACAACTGGTCTTTTGTCTTGTAATTCCTGATAAATCCGAGGTTATTAATGACGATGAACTAGGGCTGAGGGGAATATTCCAAGTCTCTTCCAAAGAACACAGTGGTACAGAGTTCTGTTAGAGTGTATGGCAAATAATATGTTATGTGCAAAATATAATATTAATATGATAGACGCAAAGAACTGTACAATGACCTTAATGCAATGTCGGAACGTTTTCATGTAGCGTACAACATGTCTTCAAGAATTAGGAATGTGTCATTCTGAAGTTCCCTCCACCTACAGTTCCAATGTAGGTGATTGATACGCCTTCACAGTACACACTAAGCTTCACCCATTTATTTACAGCAAATTCCTATATTACCATGGATCATACAAACAAATATATCTTCGGCAAAATAAATCGTCACACCAATCAATTCGTTTTTTTCGGAACTTCAGTCTTCGCTGGAAACAGCTGAGTGACGTTTCCACATGACATGTGGGACAAATACTAAAAAAAATATTATTCCTATGTAACATGCCATTTGACAGACATGCAACAAAACGTCGCGATATTTTAATTATTGGTAATATTTATTGGGAATCTGCTCGAGCTATTACACATATCGTTGTCTGTCATATTCAACAATTTGTAGATCTCTTCATTTCTACAATGAGCAGGATCCACAAATAAAAAATATCAAAAGTCTGTGCAAATATAACATGAGCGAAATATTGTGCAACATTTAATGTTATCCTTAAATCATTGATATTATGACAGCATGCAGGTAAATAAAATTGTCCGCACTTTCGTTTAATATCGAAAAGGTTATTAATCAATATTACATCAAATTATTATTTTCATATATAGTAAACATTTCATAAAATCAATTAGCAAGATAGCAATTAACACGGAACGAATCCAAGAGAGGAAGGATAAATTATACTACCTGCAAAGCTAAGTATTTAATTTGTATTTAATAGAACGATATTTATCTTTTAAGAAATACGTTAAAATACTTGCAGGAGAGCGAAAATGCTGAAGGTGGTCTCTCACAGAGTGTCCAAAGGACAAGAAGCACTAGAGTCACGTCGTCTACCGACATCCTTCCTCTCACGCCGACACGCAGGACGAGGAATTTCGATGTACACCCCAAGCATCTCAGGTATGTCAGGTGAAGTAGGTCGCGGAGGGATCCGTCTAAAGGAAGCAAAAAGCCAAGGCAACCTCGTGCCGGCGCAAACCACACGAGGACGGCAGGCAGCGAAGCGTACGTAAGAGGAAATGGAGCTCGAGGCGCCAAACAGTGCCACAAGAGAGCAACATCGGATGAAGAAGAGGAAAAAAAAGAACACGAAAGTGGAGAAAAGGAGGAATGAGAGAAAAAGAAAAGAGACAACGTACGAGGTGATATACAGTGAACTGAATTTTTTTAAAAAAAATACAAAATCAGGGTGTAAGAGAATGAATGAAACAATCTTAATCTTTTGGGAACAAAGGAGAGAACAAATTTGGAATGGTTACCTGAGAAACACGACGAGTACAAGGTAGCCCAAAAAATGTGCGACTGCCCTTCTTCGAGCCAAAGGAAAACACTCAGTAGAAGAGGCACGAGGGTCGTAACAACAATGTGATCATGAAAAAACGACGACGACTATCTGTTGGATTATCAGGACTACAACAAAGCGATAAACAAAAAGTGAAGAAGCGGAAGTATGTAAATCAGCAAATCAGAACTGTACATGGTTAAAAAGAAAGCAAGTGAACAGGTGTAGTTGGCATAACTGAGATGGTGATGCTGATTACAATAATAATAACAATAATAATAATAATTATTGTTATTATGAACAAAATGACTTCAGTATCTGATTGTGTGCCATCTAATCAGAAATGGAGAATGAAATTGCTGCCCAGTTGGTAACTGTTATGACACGATGTGATTGACGATGAAGTAATTATGGAAAGGGACACGAAGCAAATGGGACCATCCCGAGAATATCCGCCGCGAATGCGCATTGTTCATCACAAATTTCACACTAATCGACAGACCGGGATTTGAACTACGGTACCCTGAGGAGAAAAAACTAACTCGTTGGCCTTTTCCATACGCATCATCTGTTACCGAAACAAGAGCTCAGCATAGTATTAACCAGCCGCCCACGGAGAGGGCGCAAAATCACGCGTAGCCTCCGCAAGGCACGAGGTCGGACTTCGCAGAGGAGCGGCCGCTGAATGGCGTGGTGCGGGCGGGCGCCCGCTCTTGAGGCGGGTGCAAAGGCCTCGGGGAGGAAGGCTGGATGTGGGACAACGCGAGGGCGAACGGGCGCGCGCGCCTTCCGACAGATGCGTGACAATCCGTCACTGTCACCCGCCCCCGCGCCCGCGCCCGCACCGCGCCATCGCCGCGCTGTCAATATTGCTGCGCCCCGGCGGCGGCGGCGGCGGCGGCGGCGGCGCGCCACGGCGTTCACTGGCGACGGCGACGCGGCGGCGGCGATGGCGGTGGCGGTGGAGACGGCGATGGCGGTGGCGGTGGCAACTGTGGCGGTGATGATGGTGATGAGGGTGGTAGTGGCAGTGGCAGCGGCAGTGATGGTAACGGTGGCGGTGACTGTGGTGGTGACAGTAGCCGCGACAGCAGTGATGCTGCCGCTGGCTTGGCGGTGGCGGTGACTGGTGGTGACGGTAGCGACGGCAGCGGTGGCAGTGGCGTTGGCGGTGAACGTGACTGTGGCGGTAACGGTAGAGGTGATGATGCCGCTCGCGTTGCAGTGGTGGTGACGGAGTCGGCGACGGAGGCGGGGGCGGGGGCGGCGGGGGTGACGGCAGCGGTGGCGTCGGCGGTGGCTGCGGTGGCGGCGGCGGTTATGCCAATGGCGACCGGTGGCGGCGGTGGCAATCGTGACGCAGGCGGTGGCAGAGGCGGCGGCGGTATTGGCAACCATGGTGGCATTAGTGATGGCCGCGGTGGCTGCGTCGGCTCGAGGCGGCAGGGACGGCGGTCGCGGTGGCCACCGCGACCGTCAGGCGTCACCGGCGGTGCGTCGGCGTCACCGGCGGCGGAGACGGCAGAGGTGGCGACGGCTGCTGCAGCATTGGCGACGGCGGTGCCGGCGGGCGGCAACGATTTAAACCGTGTCGCTGGCTGCGATGCCGAAAATAATAGCTTCCATATTACTCATCTCCAGCCGTGAGGGAAATGCTAGCACCACAAAAGCGAACGTGACAATATCTCCTGCTTGTACGCGTAACCTGCAATAATGAATCAAACTTGCGTAAACGATTATTTTTATTGTTTATTCTTAATAATGGCGGTTTAACGTGTCGAACTGATTAATGAGGGTGGGATTAGCGCTCGAATCCAACCGCAAAATGAGTTTGATAGGCTTTGCTTATATTTGTATATCGAGCGTGTAAATAAACGCAGAGAATTTGTAGGCTGAAAATCGAAAGCTGATAGTATTTCAGCGTGCGAATCTAGTGAATGACACGTCATGTGATGATTGATGGCGAAAAAAGCATACTTCCTTTCAAAGCCTTTCGCAATTTTAATTACGATGTGCTTTTTTTTCTTTTCATCATAAAGCTAATTCATTTCCTGCCATTGCTTCGAAATTGCACGGCACGTTCCAACTAGAAAAGGAGGACACCGCTGAATTGATGACCTGAATATCAAGTAAAAGGATGGGGTGTCAGGCGTATCGGAACTTTCGTCTTAGTCTCGTTAAATGCACGTTTTGGATGTACGTGCCTCATTACCTTCGTGTTCGATCTGCCCTGTCTTGTGCTTCCCCAAAGCTGCGTTCAATTGGAAACGGCCGATTCTGCGACCTCCACTATCGGGCCTTTTATTGACAAATAGCTAAAGAATGAGGTTAAATGCAACATATTTGTAATCTCTGCGCAGAGGACGATGGAAATGTAATTACTAAAAAAGTTACGGGTTAAGTAAGTTAAGAAATAAAAGTAGTAAAATGCCTGTAACATGCACTTTTGAACATTGTATTATGTTAATTGCGGAGGATGAATTCTGCTAAATGGAATTTTTTTTTAAACCGGCGAGACATATGAACGAGAGAAATATTAATTTTCGCAAAAACTGTAGAGTTTAGGCTCTAGTGTTATTCAGAGAGAGACAGTGGGACAGACGTTTTGAAACTATTTGTGCTACAACATGAGATACTTTCTCGTATTATTTGTCTCGCCAAGCATTTTATCGATACACCATGCAGTACCCACCTTTTGCCGACTCAAAAAAGTTAATGCTTTCTCCTATTATATCAAACTAATGCAATTTTCGAATAATCACGAAAGTTAAGCGAAACTGAGACATGTGCCATTTTTGGGCGTGTTTTGCTCTAACTGTGAAAAAAAAAATTGAAGCCGTTTTTGAGAATATTTTTTCTTACGAGATTATTAATGTCAAGCACAAACGCGAAAACTACGTTTTCGATTGCAAGGGCCAGCGTTGCGAGTCACCCCACGCAACGCTCGGCCTACTGAGGCGGGGGCTAGCGCCATCAGTCGGAGTCCAGACGACGGGCAAGTTGATAGGGACCGATGATTTTTTTCAAAAAAATGTACATGAATTTTCTTCAAGACTAGTTTTAGAACAGATTTCATTGATGGTTAAAATTACTATCTAAATTGCGAAGATAATGAAGTTTGATATGCATCTTCCACATTTGTCAATCTCTGTAAATAGAAAATAGAAATAATAGTATTAAATAAAACGATACATTGTTAGGATGTTAGGAAATACGGTATGTGAGCTTGTCCCCCTAGAAATGGAAATAAGAAAGTAGGACACAAGTTACGTGAGGAGCGCGAACATCGCTGTAATGCTACAACGCCACCCAGTGCACGGAGCACTCAGGGGGCGAGAATCGAAGGCGGACCTGGCGGCGTGCCAGCGGCCGGCCGCTGCTCCAGAAGGGCGCCGAGATAAACCAAGGAGCGCGCGCGCAGCGAAACAGGCGCGGGCGCTCGCGGCGTTAATAAAGGGGCGCATTCATCTCCGCTAATCCAGTGCCGAGCGCCGCTTCGCTACGCGCCAGGCCAGGCCGGGCCGGGCCGGGCCGGGCCGGGCCGGGCGGGGCCGGCGACTGGAAGGGCGCAAGCACGGGATGCGTCATCTTAGACGAAGGACTTTCTCGCGAGTGTCGTTCCATCTCTCTCTCCGTGTCTATCCGTCTCTCCCTCTCTCCCTCTCTCTCTCTTTCTTTCTCTGATTCTCTCTCTCTCTTTCCGTGAATCTCTTTCTCTGACTCTCTCTCTTTCTCTGACCCTCTCTCTTTCTCTGACTGTTTCTGTTTTATTTCTCTCTCTGCGTCCCTGCCTTCCTCTGTCTCTCCCTCTATCTGCCTCTCCCGGGAGAAATTTAACAATTGCAGGATCAGATTTCGCAATGAAGGCGTCTTAATAATCGTACTTCAGTGTGCAACGGGTTGCGTACAGAGCGCCGTTGTGTAAAGATGAGGACCCTTGAGTCTACATAAAATAATCAACGCGCGTCTATGTGCGCAGGAATATGCACATTTCCACCGTACTATGCGTATATTTTTTTTCCGGAAGTGCAAGCAATAAGTTGAAAAAGTTTCAAATAACCTTATTCTCAGAGACGGCACCTTGGGCAGTTACAAACGGCAATGGCAATGAAAACAATGACAATTTTGATATAATAATAAGGTTGGATTGAAGGGAGGACCTTCAATAAAAGCTTAAAGGGGAAGGAAAAGATTTTTGCGAAGATGAAGGCCGAAAGAGGGGGGGGGGGTATACCAGCAGGTAATCGAAGAGGGATCTGTCAGAGAAAGGTAAGTATTCAGGAAAAGAGTGAATAAATAACGCAATACAAGGGGAAGTAGGTGGGCAAAAGCCGACACGTGTTAAGAAGGGAGTGGGAAACCATAGAGTATACATACACGAGTTGAATAATAAATGCTGACACATAATTAAACAACGGCCCCTTACAACAAAAATCGCATTCCGAAATATCAAGCTATTTCCTTCTCGAGATACCTTTGTTCCATTGCTTCGGTTGTCTCCAGATTTAGTGCTCAGAAAACCAGTCTTCCGCTCGGAGATGGCACCTTAAGCAGTGACTAAGTTTTACTACTTTGATGAAGTCGTAAGGTTGCATTGAAAGGCAGATCTTGCATAGAGCAAGTACGTACACTGAGGGAGGAAGGAAAATGTTTGAGAATGTTAAAAGAAGCGATATTTATGCCACGAGATAACAAAAGGCGGGTCCTGTCGGAGTAAGATAAGTGTATAGAGTTAGAGAGGATGAATAATGTAATACGTGACTGGGCAAGCAGGTGGACGAACAGAGAGGCGTTAGTTAAAGAGAGGCGTGCGGAAAAGGAGGACATAGATACACGCGAGGTAAATTGAAAACGCCTATACATCAACTATAAATTCCTCAAAAGCTATAGCAAAAACACTACAAAATATCAAGAAATTTCGTTCCCGAGATAATATCGCTCCGTTGCGTCGGTGGCTGGCAGATTTCATGTTCAAAAAAACTAGTCTCCGCTTGTGAGAAGGCAGCTGACACACTGGCTAAGTTTTACAACTTAGATAATGAGATAAGGTTGCCTTGATAGGAGGGCCTTGCGTAAAGCAAGTAGACTGGAATATCAAGCTCCTGCAAACTCGCTAGAATAAGCTCGTATTTCTCATTTAACGGACGAACTATTTATTTCCTAATCTTGACTGAACTCATTTAAATAAAAAAAATCGAATCAAAATATGAATACTGAAAGAACATACAGGCATTTCTTAGATGTAATAATAAAGTCCTACTTATATTACAGTTCTGATAATGAGAGAGTGATGAGTGTTTACCACGAAGTGAAACATTATGCAATAAATTTTTACACATAGAAATGTATTATCATTCAACATATTTCAGGCGATTTGTGTGATATATTTTCAAGTGAAATCAAAATATTGATCAATGCACACATTTCTTTTTTATAATTTCATTGTAGTAGGCTTGCCTTTAGGTAAATGAAATGAATTTGAGGAGAAACCAGAAAAATAACCTAATGATCTCTTGCTCGATTCGATAAGAGAACAATTGAATTGAATTTCTCGGTAAACTTTCATTAACTTCAAGTTCTATGCAGTGCAATTTAATAATTGCTTCAATCCTTTCTTTTAATTGCAAGAAATATAAATTTGTATACCACGATATTTTTAAAATACCAGCAATTGCTTCAGGCAAACGAGATATGACAAAGAATATTCCTAAACATTTCTTCGTATACAAAGCAACTTTTATTAGAAGCTCGAATGTCTTCGAACGGACAATGAAAAAAAAATATGCTGGAAATTGGCGTCTCGTTGGTATCTATTTCCTTCGTCAGAGATGGATATTAATGTGAGTTTAATCGCAGTCATAAAGTATACGCAATTGTGTGGATGAGTATTCAGCGCTAGGAGCGAAAGAAAGAGAGAAAAAAAAAAACTCCTAAAAATCCCCGCGGAGCCCGTTGATGAATCGTCGTTCCCGGTTCAGCGAGTCTCCGCTGCCGCCTAAAAAAGGAGACTCGCGCAGAATGGTGTACGTCATAAAAAGTCATTGTCCCATCCTCTGAAAAGAGCGCTGGGGGGGGGGGGGGGCGCATTGTTACAAAATACGACAAATTCCGAACTAAAATGTTCGGCGGCGGAAATCGCGAGGCTACCGACGGCGGAGCGCCTGGTGGCCAGAGGCAGCCCCGAGGCGGCGAAGGGGCGGGAGGGGGTGGAAGGAAGAGGGTGGAAGAGGGGGCGTGGGGTGGGGGAGTAGACAGGTGGCAGTGGTGGCAGAAGCAGAATTCGCATGGCGGATGGGGATGAATTGAATTGAATTGAATTGAATTTGCCTTATTTTACGTGGCGAGACTTAGGCCATGAGGCCAGCTCTTCCATCTGACCACGCAAATTTCGCTACGCTCCTTTCCCCTACTAGCAGAGAAAGGAGATACTTCTTGGGCGAGAAACATGCGATTTCAATTTAACTCAGAGTCATCATTTAGGCTTGAGGATCATTTACTTACAAGTAAATCTACTAACATGGGACAGCCGGCTTTACTTCCCGTCCGAAGGATTTTTTCGCCCTTCGCCGATCGGGTTTAAACCCGCCAACTTGGGTACAACAGTCCGGTACGCTAACCGTTACACCATCGCATGTAGGTCAGAGGAGTTGGAGGTGGCAACCGACGAAAATCCCAAGTAGGTGGGGGCGGGGACGGGGTGCGGAACTGCGGCAGGCGGAGTCCACAAAGAAGAGGAGAAACCACTTGTGTCTAGCTAGAAACCAGTTTGTGTGAGCTACAGGAGATGATGGGAGAGGCAGCGATGGCGATTACAACTCAACAGCTGGAGAGGGAGGCAGACGATAGTGACGATGGCCGCCACTGTATTGCGCCAATTTAATTGGCGACGTTGGAGAACCATGATGACCGTACTGGCACCGAAACCTCCGCTAACGTGACGACAATACTAAATATGGATTACAGCAGCGACGTTGGAGGCGGCGATAGAAGATAGTGGAAGTGTCGCAACGAGGGAAGCGACGGCTGGTGCAGCGCCAATTTAATCGAGAAGTCGGGGAACGGCGGTGATAACGAGAATGTGAATGTGAATCACGGAAGGAGCGGCGATTCGGCCGGACAATTCGTCGCTGCAACGCCGGGTGGAAGAGGGTGCGGGTGGAGCAGCGACGCGGCGGAGAAAGAGAGGCTGAAGTTAGCGGCCGCGCAGCCCGCCGGAGAGGGGACTCGAGCACGCGTCGCCGGCTGAGCCGGAAGCCAGCCGGACCGGAAGTCGCAGCGGCGATCGTGAAAGGATCTCGTCCGCGGCCGACGGCGGCCAAGGATAAGACGAGGCGAGGGAGGGGACGGGCCCGAACCGAAGAGGCGACGAAAAGGAGAGGCAGCAATGTGGTACACAAGCGAGCTAATACAGAATAAAAAGTGATGAGAGAGAACACATTTCAATAGGAAGACGCGGAAAGAAGGCATGGAGTAGGATTTATTTCAGCAGATAATTCAAAAAAATGAGTGAAAAGTAAAAAAGAATGGAAAATACAAGCTAGAGAAAAAGCTGTTGTTTAAAATGGACATATATTACTGAATAAAATATTGACTTTTAAGATGTTGCACTGGAAGGAGAAACGATAAAATATTGTAGAAAATACAGACGGGGAAGAAAGTTGCAGAATTCAGTTGTCCCATTCAATACATACCATAAACCTCATAATGATTCCAATTCATGAGCAGCTGTGAATTCTCTGCAGAATTGAATGATTAGTGGGATAGGTGATAAAGAAGTTACTCGGTGATAATGATTATAAAGTAATGACAGAAAGTCAGGGAAACGGGAGGAACTGGAAAGTACCTGCATTAAATCTACTTTATTTACTAGGTTGTCCGGGTGAAGCCGCGTCCATAGCGAAGGTGCCGACGTTGGGCGTATGGGCATTACGCCCTGAGGAAGGTCGCAGAATGGCGACCGAAACGTCGGTACCTTCGCCATGGACGCGGCGTCACCCGGACAGCCTAGTAAATACTGACTCCGGCCGAGGAAGCCTACGCTCTCACTTAAATCTACTTTGTCCTTATCAAATCCCGCGAGGAGTCACAAGAATTCCAACCCAGAATGGTAAAAAGCTAGCACAGCACCTAGTAGCGAGCGGGACGCCTCGGCGACGGAGCCAATGACGAGAGGAAGGGGAACCAGAGGCGCGGCGCGTGATTGAAGGGCGAGAACATGGGCGGGTGAACAACGTCGTTCTGGCCGCCGTCCAATCGAACGGGCGAAAACAGACGCTCCGTCCAGCGGGCGCTGGGCCCCGAGCGCTGAGCGATGGACGCCGGGCGTTGGGCGATGGGCGATGGGCTAAGAGCGACGGGGGAGGGGTGGAGGAGGCGGAGGCGTCGCGAGCAAGGTGCAGGAAGCTGCCGACCGCCGCCCAGCGACAGCGCTGGCCGCCCGGCTGCTCCAGCGCCGCCTCCTTTCGCGATTGCGTTAAAGCGGATAGGCCACGCGGTCGCCGGCACGGCGCCCGCCCGCCCTCTGGAACTCTTTACTAGGGGCGCGCGCGTTTAACGAGCTCAGGCACCGGGCCCGAAAAGTGTCTACTCATATCGCTGAAAGATCTCGTGATATAGGAACGTGCTACGGCTAAAATAATAATTAACCCATTTGTACTATCAAGGGTTGTTGCACCTAAGACACACAAAGTAAATGCAATCATGCCCCCAGATTCATCCCACCTCAACATTGCATATCGTTTTTATTTTATTTTTTACAGAATTAAATATGTTTTCTCACAATGAAAATAATATCATGTCATAAATACACTGAATAGAAATAAGAATCAGCATAGCTACTTTCAATGTTATTAGAAAATGAAAGATAAGTAGGTTACCACAGTTATGAAAGAAAAGAAAGTATAAAGAAAAAAATATCATTTGTGAATTTGGTTGAAAACCGGAAACGGCCCAATATGAATGAAACATCTTACATTTGGTGTGAACAACACGAATTCCACCGGGGATTCAACGCAGAGTCCCCAGTCTGCAGAAACTGCGGCAAGAAGGTTACGCAGGACGGCGATACGAACGCGAAAGCAAACGACAAGTGTAAACGAGAGAGCGGACGAGCTCTTTGAGCGCAACGAGGCGAAAGGGGGCGGGTCGTGGACGGAGACAGGGCGGGGTGGGGGAAGGGGCAGGGCGTGGCCGGAGCGGGGCGGAGCACAGGGCGGGGCGTGGCGCGGGGTGAAGCGTGGATGGAGCGGCGCGGGGCGTGGGTGGAGCGGGGGTCGGGGCAGGGCGGGCCGGGGGGCGCAGGGTGGGGCGCGCGGCAGGGCGTGGGGCATGGTGCGGGGCGGCACGTTGGGCGCGGGGAGGTGGGCGGGGCACGGGGCGGGGCGGGACGAGGCGGGGATGAGGCGGGGAGGCTGGCGACGCGACCACGCGCAAAGACACTGGCACCGCGCGCGTAACGGCTCCTGGCCGGCGCGGCCCGCCGGCGGCGGCGCGCGCCGCATTTCGGCCCGGAAATTGAGTTCTCGGGCGACCGCACAGTGCGCGGCCCTGCTCTCTACGCTCACCTCCCTGCCGGCCCCCACCCCTGCGTCCGTCCCGCGTCCGACCCCGCTGGGCCCATCTATTAAGCGTCGCTCGCAGATATTTTAACTCGGCTATCGCAGGTCAAGCGACGTCAATTAACTAAGTTAAATTAGCTCCAATAAAATTGTTTCATTTAATTTGTAAAGCGTGCGCGTACCCTATATTATATGTCTCCCACACCGATTCCAATCCAGACATGCAGTACTGCATTATATTGTGCTAATTGGGATTTTCCCGCGTCAACGAAAATAATGCTAGGCCCATTCCCGGCAAAAATAAAGCCACTAATTAGGAGGTAATCACTTTACGAAATGAAATTAACGTCAGCCGCCCTGTAGCAGCCGAGGCGTGGGCAACGAAGGCGAGGGCGACGGAGGCGAGGGCGACGGAGGCGAGGGCGACGGTGGCGAGGGCGACGGTGGCGAGGGCGACGGATGCGAGGGCGACGGAGGCGAGGGCGACGGAGGTGAGGGCGACGGAGGCGAGGGCGACGGAGGTGAGGGCGACGGAGTCGAGGGCGACGGAGGCGAAGGCGACGGAGGCGAGAGCGCGGTAGTGGCGAGGGCGGTGGCGGAGGCGAGGCGGTGGCGGAGGCGAGGCGGTGGCGAGGGGGGTGGTGGAGGCGAGGGGGGGCGAGGGGGGTGAAGGCGACGGCGGGGGCGGAGGCGGAGGCGAGGGAGGCGGAGGTGAGAGCCGCGGTGGCGAGCGCGGTGGAGGCGAGGGCGGCGTAAGCGAGAGCTTCGGTAGCAAGAGGGGCAGAAGCAAGGACTGCGGGTGCGGAGCGAGGCCGGGTGCGCTAGTAGAGGCGGTGCGCTGTATCTACGAAGGCACGTCCCACGGTTACGGCGGCGCCCGAGAGCGCGTCGCGAGAGCGGCGCCGCGGGAGCGCGCCCGGATCGCCCGGCCGTGCTGCGGGGACTGCTCCTCTGCTTCGGTGGCGGGGGGGGAGGGGGCGCGGCTCTGCGCGGAGGAGACGGGCTGCGGTGAGATGGGAAAGGGCGTGTCGCGGAGAGGTCCATCTTGGAGAAATATCAATGCAGATGCATAGGCGGCAACAGAGTGTGTTGGGGAAGTAAGATAAAGTCACGGATATTATGTTTCTCGCAAGCAGCTTTGGAACTTTGTCTTTTGTCTCATGTCGTATCCCATCGAGATGGGCGATCAAATGTGCCTGAAACCCGTCTCTTCTAGACAATTATGAAATGACGAAAGATATAGGTTCATTGTTTTCCTTTCGACTATCACGAGGCAATCCTTAAATAAAAAGTAATGCATCATTCCAAAATGTCTACAGCAATGCAGCAGACAAACCCTGATTGTTGTTGTTAAAGCCGATTGTACCGTTTCTATTACATGAGAATGAAAAATTGTTTATAATAAAGGTCTTGCTTCCACAGACAGAAACGAAACATGATAAGCAATCCTCACAAAGGTTTTAGATATTTTTGAACTATTTTAACCAAAGCATTTTTGAACCAACGAAAAATGTCGAAGGGACAGGAGAACTAAATCCTGGAGATAATGAGCAACTGGATGTGAGGGATTATTGTGGACGTGCGCAATCCAAGCTTTGAGACTACTAGATTTGAGCCATTTATAGATTGCAGAAACTGTGGCTACCAAAGCCCAGCGCAACTAATCCGCGTATCTCTGCGCTCAATGTAACTGGTTCGTACTTCTGCAACGGAATTGAACGTTCTGAAGAGAAACGCAGGATTTCATTACGACGACAAGAGGTGTTTAGGGCGTGATTGCAAGGTAGGAGAGAGAGGTGGAGACATTTAATGTGCAGGAATCGCATCAGAATTGCTTCAGTGGCCATTAACGAGAAGGAATACAGTTGCTTGCTATTCGGTGGTGGCATTAGCTACAGAATGGGATTCATGATTCTCGTATCAGAGGATTTATAGAACAATACCGCGATATCTACTGGTCGTTTCAAAACAAATATACACTTCCACACACGTCACTCGCATGAATGTTGAACACAACATAGTAACAACTCTCTTAATGCTTACACATGCATGGTTTATCGACCACTTTTACTATTGAAATAGTCCGTGTTGGCTCTGTGCATCTCATTTAGATTAATCCGAAAAATACTGCACCCCATTTCACGGGTAATGAAACCTAAACTGATTATCACATACATTTACTGAATGGAAACCGACTCCATACCACTATTTTTCTTAACGCTCTAGCTCCCTTAATGCGGATGGAAACTACAGAAAAATATGTGATGATACCAATAAAAAGACATCTATGTTTCATTTCCTCGACCCCCATTCTCTAATCTTTTTCCTTTGTCCATACTCATCTGTTCCCTTCTTCTCGACTTTGTATTCGTGAGACAGGGAGGCCATGGCTTAATGTTTGCGTACATTCCAGACTGTTATTACTTCCTATTGCGAATCTTTCCAATAAATTATACGAAAAAAGTAGAAGAAACGCTATATATGTTATCTATGAAAAAAATATTACGAACAAAATCGATGCAGGGTAATATTAGTTCACATTCAATTAACACTAGATTCTGTTTCGCAGCCGATGAAGCTTCCGTCGAACTTCGCAGAGGCGGATGTTAGAACTCGCTCGTCTTCCTCGGCAGGGCTGCATCCACAGCCCTCGGTTACAGCCGAATAAATTTGGCGCGGGGACGTGGCGTAGGAAGGGGCTTGCGCGCCGACGGGCAGACTGCAGTTCCCCGTCCCGCCGCCGCGCGCGCCCGCGTCGACTATTCAGCGAGGGCAGCCTCGTGCATCACACGAGCCGTTGGGGACATTACGTGTAATCGCGCGCGCGACTGAGGAGGGTGCGTGGGGGGGGAGGGCGGCTGCACATTTGCGCGTGGACTCCCTCTTCTTCTTCTTCTTCTTCTTCTTCTTCTTCTTCTTCTTCTTCTTCTTCTTCTTCTTCTTCTTCTTCATCCTTCTTCTTCTCTCCCTCTATCCTCATATTCTTCCTTTTCTCACTTTTAGCCTCCTCTAAATCGTATTTTTTTTTTATTTCTCTCCGTCTTCATTTTCTTTCCTCCGTCATGTTTTTCTTCCCCGGTTTCTCTTTTTTGTACTTTCGATCTTCCTCCTCTGCTTGCTTTTTTCTTCTCTTCCTCCTTCACCTTTCTTCCTGTCTTTTGTCCGTCTCCTCCTCTCCTTCCTCATCATATTTTTCTTCTTCTCTCCTGTTCCTTTGACCTCTTTCTTCTTCTTTCCGACTTATCTTCCCTTCTCCTCTTATTCATATTCCTCCCTTTTCTTTCTTTCCTTCATCTCTTCCTTTGCTCTCCCCACCTCTTTCTCACAACTATGCTTCTCCTCTTCTTCCTCTCCTCATTTTCACTTTTCTCTGCTTCGTCCCCTCAGTGCTTCCTTTCTCCGTCCCCTCCCCTTCTCGAGGGTTTCTATCATAGCGCGACGACTAGCGTTCTCTGCGGCATGAACTACTGGCGTCACCGTTGGCTATAATTGTCACGTTTACTCAAGTGGACATTTATCGCCTCTCCTAATGAAGAATGAATCAAAATTATCTACAACTGCCATCTTAGCGCCCAGAACTACGGCCAACTGCCCCGCTACAACTCACCAATGTTGCCGCCATTCCAATGTCGTGAATTCTGGTTGCGACAAAAATATACACAGAACAACGTTTCATTTGGTTTACCAAAGTGGTGAATATTCAATTCTTATTTAGTACACATATAAAGCCCCTGAAAGGTAATCCCATTTCAGATGCACTTTTCCCCATTGTTTTCACCTTTATACTTCATTGCCCATTTCTCGTTTATTGCTTATAAATCAATGTATTTGTGTGAATTTCTTTAGTCCCACAAAGAAGCATACAATTTTGCCCCACAGTTGGCGCCTCGTCAAATATTTTCTCCCTTTTACGGCCCCTTTCCATTCGCTCTATCAAATCGCCAACCATCAGCCTCTTCCATTTACAAACAGAGCCCCCTGCCTTTCTCCGAAATCCCCCCCCCCCTTTTCCGGGCGATGTTCGGGGCGAGCGCGGGTGCGTTCGACTCCCCGAGGTGGCGGGCGAGCGAACGAGTAGGAACAGTGACGGAGCATCCGGCGAAGGGGCGGCAGCTAACGCCGTTGGCGTCGTCCCTCGAGGAAGCGAGCGGAGCGTAGGAGCGCAGGCGGCGGAGGAGGCGGCGGAGCAGGCGGCGGAGCAGGCGGCGGAGCAGGCGGCGGAGCAAGCGGCGGAGCAGGCGGCGGAGCTGGCGGCGGAGCAGGCGGCGGAGCAGGCGGCGGAGCTGGCGGCGGAGCAGGCGGCGGAGCAGGCGGCGGAGCAGGCGGCGGAGCAGGCGGCGGCGGAGCAGGCGGCGGCGGAGCAGGCGGCGGCGGAGCAGGCGGCGGCGGAGTAGGCGGCGGCGGAGCAGGCGGCGGAGCAGGCGGCGGAGCTGGCGGCGGAGCAGGCGGCGGAGCAGGCGGCGGAGCAAGCGGCGGAGCAGGCGGTGGAGCAGGCGGCGGAGCAGGCGGCGGACCGTCCGCTGACAGGCCACCGCCACCGTCCGCCGCGTTGAACAATGCCGACAACGCGGAGCCACGCACGCGATTGCTTGGCCCGCACTGGCGAGGTGCCGCGCAAAGGAATAAGCAGCGCGTTGAATCGCGTCTACTAGCTGCATCCGCTATCCAAAACTCACCTCATTCCGTGTTTCCTATTTTGTCCTCCGTAACGAGCGAATGTCACATCTGCTTTTAGCTGCACTAGCTCATACGGGTCCGCGAAGTTCAAAGCACAAAGAGAGCGTGCGTTGTTCTTTAACGAAAATAAAAGAAATGGGAAATGGGGAAAAAAAGGAAAAGGCGCCTTTGAAAATGGAATTGGAGGAGATTGGAACCTGTGGGCCTAATATTTTATTGGAGAAGAAATCAAGAAGAGCAAGCCAGAGGCAACGTACTGCCGAGATTGCTACTTTTATTTGACTTCTTTCGGGCCAAAATCGGACAAACCAAGCGTATATTTCTTTTCGACGCAGACAGCGCCACTTCCTCTGGGGGCAGGCCTCTTTGCCCTTCACTACCCCCCCACCCGCCCGTCGCTTTCGTCACAGCGCTCGTCCGCCAGGCCGCGCCTTCCTCGCGAAACAAAAGAACGACGGCCGCGGCAGCTAAGCACGTCCGGGGCCGGGGGCGCGGGCGGGTGGCGTTCGAAGCCGGGCGGAAGTGACGTGGGAAAGGAAAGCGCGGCGAGTGCGGAAAGCAGACGGAAGGGTAACGAGGCAGACGACACGCACTGAGAAGCAGCGAAAGACTTAGATGTTACAGAAGACGAACAGAAAGAGATGTGATGTAAAAGAAAAAAGACACCAAAAAATGAATGCGTATGAAAGGTGTCGCGAAAAATGATCGAAGGAAAGAGTAGGTAGGGGATGCGAAACAGAAGAGTTAAATGGATTGAACAATTATGTTCCTGAACTGGTATCTATGAAATGAAATGAAATGAATTTGCTTTATCTAAGGTAGAAAGGATATCTACTGGTGATATCAGAAATTAATGACGCTAATGAGAAATTCTAATAGAAAAAGCAGTGCAGAAAAAGTAAGAAAGAAAGAAATATCATTAAAAAAAGTCGGCCGAATTCTTAGAAATTAAAATTGATAATGACCCCCTAACGAGAAGATCGTGTCCTGCTGAAAAATCCTGAGAGCGACGCAACGTGTAAGGCGCTCGGTCGCGATAAGGTCAGGGGAGGCGGTGGGCGAGAGTGCGGCGGAGGAGCCCACTGTCGCCGGAGGTGGCGGCGGGCGCGGCCGCGCAGCGCGCACCCAGCCATTGCGCTCCTTTGGGCGCCGCGCTCTTTAAACTCCGCAGCGGCGGCGGCGGCGGCGGCGGCGGCGGCGGCGGCGGCGGCGCACTCGTAAAAGATAACCATTCCGCGTTATCGCCGGCGGCGGGGCGCCGGGGGCCCACGGCGCCAGGGCGCGGGCGGCTCCGGGGTGGGCCCGCGGGAGCGCAGTGCGCGATATACATGGGTGGGGGGGGGGGGCAGCGGCGGGGGCAAGGGCGATGACGATGGTGCGGCGAGGAAGGGGCAAGGGCGACGCTATGTAGAAGCAGGGCGATGTAGGGTTGTGGGCGATGGACGGATGTGGACGATGGAGGAGGGACGATGGAGGGGGGATAATGGAGGAGGGACGATCGAGGAGGGACGATGGAGGAGTGTCGATGAAAGAGCGACGATGAAGGAGGGACGATGGCGGATGGACGATGGAAGATATAGGAAGGACGATGAAGGAGGAAGGATGGAGGAGGGACGATAGAGAGAGATGATGGGTAGAGGACCAAGAGCCACGGGGCAGTGGATAATGGCCTGGTGGGGGTGACGGCGGGGGCGGCTGCCATGGCAGGAGGCGGTGGTGGAGGCGAAGACGGCGGCGACGGCGAGGGTGGGTTCAGTGACGGAGATGGCGGCAGGGGCTGCGGCCTGGTCGGGGGCGAAGACGGGGGCGAAGACGGGGGCGAAGCCGGGGGGAACACGGGGGCGAAGCCGGGGGGAAGACGGGGGCGAAGTCGGGGGCGAAGGTCGGGGGCGAAGACGGGGCGAAGCTGGGGGCAAAGCTGGGGGCAAAGCTGGGGGCAAAGCTGGGGGAAGCCGGGGCGAAAACGGGAGCGAAGACGGGTGCAAAGACGGGGCCGAAAACGGAGGAGGACGGGGGCGAAGACGGAGGCGAAGACGAGCGAAGCTGGGGGATTATCCGAGAACGAAGCGGGGGCGAAGGCCGGAGAGAAAACGGGGACGAAGATATGTGACGGACGCAGATACGGTGCGGCAGGGTGAGATAGGTTTCGACGCAGGCGGATGGGGGTGGGGGATGGGGGATGGTGGATGGGGGTGGTGTCGGAGGCATCAGCTGCGGGAAGGGGCACGGGTGTCGCGGGGCGGTGAGCGGTGGGAGGTGAGAGGTGGGCGTGGTCAAGACCGCGCACTGACGGCCCAGAGGCAGCAATTTGCCTCGAGGCGTAAGCGCCGACTCGTTTCGCTTGAGGGCTCGTGGCAGTCGGAAGCGGAGATGTTGCGCCAGGGAGAATGCGCGCTCAGATGTCAAGAGTTTATCATTATAGCCGCAAAGGGACGCCCATTCCTTTTGAGCTATTTTTTCGCCTGCAGAGGCGAGAGTTCTACTTTCTTTAATATTAGAACTCATGTGCATGGTGTTTCCCGTCGTTTATGACACGATTCTTTGCGGATATAAATTTATTACATTGTTTTAATTTATTTTACCTATTCCAAAGTACAAATATCAGAAATAAAATAAGTGGAGGATGAAGATCTATAATGGATCTGACTTCAATCCTTGGTCGAATTTTGTTGTCATATCTTATTGGATGATGATATGTGATATCCACATGAAATAAAATGCGTCTAACAAACACATGCGTTCAGAATATTCTGATTTTCATATCGCCTCTGCATCTCAAACACTTCGTATTTATCCAGCAAGCAATTAAAAGTATTAACAAGGGAATAATCAGTCGGATCAAGAAAAAATCGTGTTTAATTTTTTCAGAGATAACCAAGTCTACGAGATACACGAATACATGTATGAATCTCATGGACTTGATTATCATTAAAAATAATATTATTATAGCTTATAATTATAAGCTTCCGAAACAAATGGAATTTTTAACAAGTGTCACTATTATCGAAAATATTTCGGGAAGAAAATACAGTAAGTAAGTAAACAGCTTCAGAAGGTATCCCTAGCCCACCGCTTGAATGTGCAGCCAAAATGCGCCTATCTCAACCAATGGCAAAGCAGGATTGTACTAACGAAAGTTTCCGACGCAAAAACCGCGTGAAAAATTGTGTATTTCATTTATTTTTAAGCAACTTCCAGTTTGTTTCGGAAGCTAAAACTTGCATACGAATCACTCGTGACCCCATTTCAAAAAACCAAACCAGATTTCTACAGGTCACGTGAAGCCATTCCTATGTAACTTTGAAATCGTTCACTTTTTCACTCACGAAATTGTTAACATGTTCCACAAGAGATACCAGCTAAACTGAGCTGATACTACAAAGCAAGTTTAATTCCCACCCCCTGACAACATTGTCCTTCCCACGCGATTCGCCCCCGCGCGGAGACGACGCGTTAATCGCGTTAATCCGCCGCGTAAATGGCCCAAGGCGGGTCCGTGGCAGCCGCATCAAACGCCAGTCGTTATCCAGCCGTCGAGCGGAGAGTGACGTCCCTTTCCACCTGGTGTTTGCGGCATTAACATTCGGCATTATCGCCGCGCCCGCAAACACGGCCAGTCGGAATTTGGTTGTCATATGCAAATGGCGAACGCGGGCGGGCGAGCGGGCGGGCGACGCGTTAAAATGCAGAGCCAGTCGCCGGCCGCACAGGCGTGTCGAAGCCCCACCGCTGACAGCCGCGCGCCGCTGTGCGTCGAGCTCACAAACGGAAAGAGTAAGCGAGCTGGGATGTGAAGCTCAAATCGCCTACAATCTGCGCCATCTCTAAGGACCTTTTTCGCCCTGACAGATCTAGGAAGTTTCACAAACGAAATCTGATTATTTGTCCATCTGGTGGCCGAGATCGCTAAGGCAGAAGTGTCGTAGCGACCTCGGACCGAAGGATCGCGCGTTCGAGTCCCGCCTTGGGCATGGTTGTATTGTGTTCGTCCTTTCACCCTCTATCATCATCATATTGTGTCATCCTACCGTTACAAGCAATAGTGGTCGCTAATGATCTATTAGTTAATGCGACCTTAAATAACAAAAAAATCTGATTATTTAGTTCGTGGGCTGCAATTGAGGCACAGCTTAAAAAAATCAGGTTTTGAGATGATAAATGAGTTTGAAGTTTGAACGTTGTATGGAAATGCATCATTATTGCATTCACACTTCTGCCATTTGTTCGTGGAATACTGTACTGTAAGATATATTGCTGTTGGTGCTAGAAGGTTGACCAATCTGCAATTCTGGAGTGTGAATTAAATCAAATTTCGATTGTTTGGTGTTGTGTCACTACTGTTTCCCCCGAGCGATTTAGTAATCAGGTAACCTGCTCGTGTCCGTTCGTCTCTCAGGCATGTCCTCTTCCGTTCTACCACTGAGATAAACGCAGTGTCATTTGATGTCTCTCGGACTACTAGTGCCGAGATGACAATTGTTCTCCGAATAATTACAGAACATTCAAAGAGTATCAATCCACATACTACAGAGTGCGATAGTTAATGAGAGCCAAATCCGAGGGGAAAACGAAGAGACTTAATTTGAGTCGTACTACGAATGTGTTACGTATTACCGATTACTCACGCTTCCCACGCATTGGCTAAATATAATTTTTATTTCAGTTTACTCTTAGTGACATTAAACTTGATTAATAACAATAATTACAAATGAAAGTTTTGTAATTAAGTCCAACGATGAGATTTAAAGCATATTTCATTTCCAATGATTCTCGAAAATATATTGATTGATGATTCTCGAAAATATATGTTTCATTTTTAAATACAGGATGACGCCATAGGTCAATTTTTAATTTCAAAGCATATTTTCTAAACACGATTCTATTAACAATTGGAATTAGAAGAAAAAAGAAAGAAAGAAAGAAAGAAATAAAGAAAAAGGAGAAAAAAATAATTATTCCTTGTCCATCCGAGAGGCACTATGAAGAACACATGGTAAATACGTATGTTATATGCACAATATTAATCATACACGTTTTTAATAAAATTAGCTTTAACATATTTTTAATCCATATACAAATGTAACTGAAAGTCTTCTGGATGGGAAGAGAGTTAACGTACAACAAAAATAAACATCTCAGCTAAAAAACAGAAGATTTTTCTCGTGCTGTAGCTCAATTCAACCTCTCCTCCCGCTCTCTACATCCAACAACAGGTCCTGCTTTTTGCAGTCTTCTCCCGGCCGCGTGCGCTTACAAGATGCTCCGAGCGCCAAGAACAAGAACTTGGGGGGGATCTGCGCGTCTCGAAAGCGCTCTTCATGCGGTCTCCGCCTCTCTCGGCAGCAGTCATCCGACGCACGAATTACCATAGCGAACCGTGACGGCCTTTTTTTATTCCGCCCAAACGACACGCGTTTGTCCCTAAGATGGCCGGCCGCGATAGCTCAAGATGCAGGTGCTGGAGAGCCCCGTCACGAGTCGGTAGTCCCCTTGAAAGAGGGGGAGGGGCCTACGAGAGATAACGTACGAGTGCACACACCAGTAAAGCGGAGAAATGTACGAAAGCGTCTCCTAGTAGTAAGAATGTCAAGGGATGAGTCTGGAAAATACGCGGTGAAACAATGATATAAAAATGAATATAACATCGGGTAACGCCTAACAGCGGAGATATTTTGAAACACGAAATTTTCTAGGATATTTAACGAACGAGGCCCTATGGAAGATTGCGCCGTCTGAGATAAACGGATGAGCTCGGTCCATGTCGATGCGACCGGCATTAAACTCCTGCGGTCGC
Source organism: Gryllus longicercus (assembly GCA_038098605.1). Classification (NCBI taxonomy): domain Eukaryota; kingdom Metazoa; phylum Arthropoda; class Insecta; order Orthoptera; family Gryllidae; genus Gryllus; species Gryllus longicercus. Next base: position 204,283 of record JAZDUA010000956.1, on the reverse strand, counting down.
AGGCGGCGACATCGACCCGCTGAGCTGAAATACCCCTTTCTCGACGAAGGCGGCGGCGGTGGCCACTAAATTCGGCAGTTCAATAAAAGCGCGGCACTTAGGGCGCGCAGGAGGGCCGTCGGCGCGGAGCGGCGGTGAAGCGGCGGTGAAACGGGGGTGAAGCGGGGGTGAAGCGGGCGGGAAGCGCCGCCTGAAGGGCCGGAAGGGCCCTGAATCTCCGATCGCCGCCGCGCCGTCGCGTGCGCCTCGCCAGAGTGAGACACGAGCGAGCGGCTGGGCCGCCCGAGTGCCGTGCCCATCGGCGGCCAGGCGGGGAAGTGCGCCAGGGAACGAGAGGTAAGTGACTTGTCTGCCGAAATTGGGGGAAGGGTGTGAAGGATCGGCATTTTGCGACCGATCATTATCAGGAGAAAAAAGATTATTTTCAGATCTTCTTGTGGCATAAAAGGAAGAATAAGGGTCGTTTTTAATTAGCGAGCTAGAGACAGTACGAAAAGAAAAATAATAAACTTAGGGAGTAAGCGCAGTGGATTGAAAATGTTTAAAAAATTCTTTTATTCGTGAAATGACTTGCTTCCGTTCGCTTTTAAAGATTCCTCCAATGGCAGAGAAATAATGTATGTGTTGTATACTGAAGACGTTAGCTGTTGTGTTCGAATTGGGTAACGAAATAATATGGCTGAAATGTTCAAATCAACAACTAGAAACACTCAGAGTTCCAAGTCAATTAGTCTAGTAATTTATTTATTTTATTGAGAAATGGCATGTGTAAATAATATATGGAAATATAAATACTGGTACACGTAATATATGTGTGTGATAATAATATTAAGAAAGTAAATTGCTTGTATAGTTAAACTGATATTATTATATTGTAAATATAAATAAATTGATTATACAAGTTTATCAAACCAGTAAAGTTCCAAGCTGGTGAAACGTTCAGCCAATATAACTTGTATAAAAAGGGTTAGCAAAATTACACACTGAATGCTTTTATCGCGTCCCAATTTGTACTCCATTAAAAACGAAACGAAATCGAAAAAAGGCCCACATTTTTCTCTGCCTACTGCAACTTAACCGTCCATAAAAATCGTTCAGACACATAGCACGTAATAAGGAAGAAGTAGTGAATGAGAAGATTAAAAACCAGATAACTAATCAGGAGAAATATAGCAAGCAATTCGCCCAAATGAACGGAAATTAAGGTAAATCTTCAGAAGAATAAAAGATAAGTCAATCAGGAAAAAAATAATGAGATAGGGTGAAGGTACGGAAAGAAAGAATAAGGATGGTAATACAGAAAGAAAGAGAGAAAAAGGGAGTGCAAAAGAAGAAAGGAGTGGGAAGGAGAGAGATGACGAAGAACAAGCGAGAAATGTAAGGAAAAAGAGAGCAGTATAAAAAAGATGCGACAGAAACAACACACAAACGCACAAGCGAAATGTCGCGGTTTTACGCGGAGGGGCGTGGCCAGAAGGGCGTAGGGAGGAGCAAGCGAACCGCCTTCCGTGGGGAGGCGCGTATGCACATGCAAATGCACGTGACGCCGCCCGCGCTGGACGCGCCCCGCAGCCCCGGCGGGCGGGGCGGAGGGACGGACGGGTACATCCGCACGCAGAGAGCTTCCTTCGCCGCCCGCCCGCCCGCGCTTTCACGCCCGTCCGAGGCGGTGGCGGTGGCGAGCATCTTGGTCTCCGGGGCCGCGCGCGGGCGGCGGCGTATCGCGCTATATATTACATCCGAATATTCCGCTCTGATTTACAGCGCCGAAGCGGAGGTGAAATTCAATAAGCTGAGCAATTTATTGTCTGCGCGCGCGCCGCTGCCCCTTCGCCGCCGTCCCTCGCGCGCACTTCACGCCGCCGCCGCCGCCGCCGCCGCCGAGAGTTTTTCCCTCTGCAAATTCGCCTGCTTCTCGGGCGCCGCGGAGCCCTCAACGCCGCCGCCACCACTACCGCCGCCTCCGCCACCGCCTCCGCCGGCACCTCCGTCTCCGCACCGCCTTCGCCGCAGGCTCCGCCGCCGCCTCCGATTCCACCTTCGCTGCCGCCGCCGCCACTAGCACTGCCGCCTCCGTCGCCGACGCCGCCACAGTCGCCACCGCCGCCGCCGCCACCGCCGCCGCCGCCGCCGCCGCCGCCACCGCCACCGCCACCACCGCCGCCGCCTCCACCACCCCCTCCGCTGCCGTCACCGCCACCTCCACTTTCGCCTTTGCCTCATCCCCTGCCTCCGCCCCACTACCTACGCCGCCGTCGTCTCCGTCTTCGCCTTCTCCTCCGCCTTCGTTGCCGCCGCCGCCACCGCCACCTTTAACACCGCGCCCGCCCCCGCCCCTGCTTCCATCCCCCGCCTGCGCCCACCGCCTCCGTCTCCGCCGTCGCCTCTGCCGGCTTCTTTTGTGAGTAAATCCGGCGCTTCATTCGGCGCCGCCGCCGCCGCCGCCTTCGGTTGCCGCGCAACGCGTGCGCGCCCACAAAGGCCGGCGCGGCGGGCAGCGTGCAGGCGGACGCGGGCGCGCGCGGCCCGACCCGGCCCGGCCGGGCTGGGCGTCTGTCTGGCCGCGCGGCAGACGGCGCGGGGGCGGAGGGCGGGGCAGAGCGGTCGCCTCTCGGTGAAAGGAAGTAATCTGAAGCGGTCCGAGCCGCGGCGCCGCGGGCCAGCTCCAATCAGCGCGTCCAGTGGACTTGTATGTAGGGGCGATTTATACGAATTCAATCCTCGGCCTCCTCTGCCTTATTCTTGTTCTTCGTATTCTCAATCATATTATAATACATCTTATTCCTCATTCTAATTCTATTCATTCTTTGTCGTACTTCTTCTACTGCTAGTAGTCCTTTATTCCTTATCTACGATATTTTATTCTTCCTCTTCTTTATTCATCATCTCTGACTTTTTTTCCTTCACTTCTCCATAATTCTTCTTTTCCTTTCTCAGTTATCTTCTGATTTTCCTCATTATTCCTTACATGGCGTTTAGCGCCTAGTATAGATTTCGAACAACTAGTTAATGACTATTTTGGAGGAGATCAAAACATGAAGCAATTGTCTGATTCGCTGTATTATCGAATAACTTATAACTAATTTATTATATGTTAACAGTTATTTTGAGTCTATTTGTTGTACAAATTAACAGATACCTTTAAATCATATTATACATTCTCAGGAAAACCTTCGATTCACTTCTTCTCTTTCTGAATAATCTCTCTAATATTTCATTTCTAATCAAGGCAAGTAAGAAATGTACAGTTAGAGTGTAAAATGGAAACGTTTATCTCCTGTTAGATAATATAAACAATATTAACCTTTTTTTGTATTGTTGAAAATAAAATGATTACAGACACCGTAAAGATCAGTGAATAAAAGACACAACGTTAATCACTTGAATAATCTATCAGCCTTTTTCTCATTTAGTTATAAAAGAAATAAGAATTCAATTGGAATCCAAGTCACAAAAAAACTTGAATTTGATATAAAATATGTTGACATTTTATTTTTCTCCCACAATCCGCAACGCAAATAGCGTACTTCCTCGCAAAGATAATATTTACACGTAAAAAGAGGTAAACAAAGGAACTCATCAGTATTCGCCTAACTACGTCAAATATTGAGAGATAAAACAGAACGAAGCCATTTCCAACAATAAGTGACATTTCCATTGCTCGTCCTCTAGAAGGACTGACTTCATTAAGGAGGCGCCCAGAGGTGACCTTTGGGCGGCGCCTGTTCATGTGCCCCTGGGGGCGCCTCGCGAGAGGAAGGGTGCATCGCGTCTTGCAAAGTCTCCCTCGCTCGCCACTCCTGTGCACTCGCCGTGACTAAGACACAAGGAGGCGTGCACACGAATATTTTATCCCCACAATTTTGGGCGAATGATTTTATTATCATCAGATAATGTGCAGTGTAACAGTAAATTATAACAACGCCTTTCATTATATGCAGATAATGATTCATTTTCTCGTTACAAATGGATAAATAATGCTTTTTAGTCGAGCCTGGTTATCAGAAATTGTCTAATTCGTGGGAATGTAGGGCGGATGAACTTTTAAAAAATAAATAAATAAATAAATAAATAAATGAGCACTTAATAACATTGTGAAATAAGCATATACATATATCTAATCTCCTTCTACAAGCACAACTTTTAAAAAGCATTCATTATAAATAAGAAATATTTATTTTCGATTAAACTAAAGTACGAGTAAAATATAGCTAACATACTCCATGTCGTAAAATGCGAAGTTGAACACTACATCCAGCAATCGTGTTCATGTAAATTCTATGTCCTTAACTTTTTCGTAAAAATATATTCTCTTATTAATACAATGATTGAAGTAATGTTCGATGTTTCTAAAACAGTGCAACATTATAAATAATTACTTTGTAAGCATGTCTCCTTTAAGCTCCCTAAAATGCAAATGCGCTCCACGATACCAGAGTTTTGAGTTAACCTAAAGGGCAAAGAACTGCCAGAAATTTCCGTCACAATTATTATAAGTGAGAATATACGAAATATCCCCACAGTTTTCACTAGCATTCATTGTTAAAGAGCATTCCTGAATTTGCAAGGGTGAACATGCAAATCTACACAACACAGCAACCTATACTAAACTTAATTTATTAAATCATTTTAATATTTCTATTGGAAGATCGTAATTATTTTTTATCGTCATTGACGGGAGCAATTTCGTGTAAAAGACAATAAGAACTCATCAGAAATAGTGTTTGGCGCAACTGGTTTCATTCGCGATATGGTCAAGAGATCTCGCAAGAAGGTTTGCCCGCCATCTGTCGCACCGCTAAGTAATGTGAAGGCAGAGATTTTTCAGAGGAAGGGGAGGGCGCCGGTCTGTCGCCGCCGAGTGCCTGCGCCCTCTAGCGGCAGCCGCGGGGGCGCTATCGCCGCCTGCTGCCTGGGAAACTTTCCGTATTCATACGGCGGCGGCGGCGGTGGCGGCGGCGGAGGGGCTTTGGGGTGGCGATGAAGTGGAATCACGCACGGCGGAGGCGGCGGCGGGCGTTCTGTTGGGGGTAGGAGTGTTAGAGGTGATGGTAGCCTTGCTAGTGGTGGAAAGAGAGAGGTTGCAACTAGTGGTGTTGGCAAGAGAGGGGAGGAAGCGGAAGTAGGTGGGGATGGTGGCGAATGTGTGAGGCGGGATGCTGGCGACGGCGTTAGAAATGGTGTGGTTCTGAATCGGAGCGGGAACCAGAGCGGGGCTGGAGAGAGGGCGTAAGAGATGGCGAGTTAGGGAGATGAGAGAGACGTGAAAAGACCTGAAGGGTAGGGAAGGCGGGAGGGGTAAGAAAGGGGTGGGAGAGAGGCGGAAGGGGTTAGAAAGGGGAGGGAGGAGTAGAAAGGGGCGTGAGGGGGCGTGAGAAGGTCGTGGAAAGGCGGGAGGGGTGAGAAACGAGAGGAAGGGGTGTGAGAGGGGCGTGAGGGAGACATGAAAAGGGGTGGGAGAGTGGCGCAAGACGGGCGTGAGAGAGGCGTGAGAAGAGCGCGAGAGGGGCGCGAGAGGGGCGCGAACGGGGCGCCAAAGGGTGCGAGAGAGGCGCGAGATGGAATTGAAAGGGGCGGGAGGTGTGTAAAAAGGGCTGGAGAGTCAGGAGAGGGGCGGGAAAAGGGCGGAAGGAGTGGGAGCGGAGTGGGAAAGGGGCGGGAGGGGTGGCAGAGAGACGGAAGGGGTGGGAGAGAGGCAGAGGTGGGGCTTGAAGGGGCGGGAGGGGTGTGAAAAGGGCTGGTGAGTCGGAGAAGGGGGGAGAGGGGCGGGAAAGAGGTGGGAGGAGTGGGAGCGGGGCGGGAGGGGTGGAGGCGTGGCGTAAGGGGCGGGAGGGGTGGGAGCGGGACGTAAGGGGCGGGAGGAGTGGGAGAGAGGCAGGGGGGGGGGCTTGAAAGGGGAGGGAGAGGGGCAGAGGTGGCAGGGGCCCATTGCCTGTGTCGCGTGAGTCAGGGCCACGTGCTCGCGGCCACTGGCGAGGGCGCCAACTGCTCCGGGGGAGCGAGGAGGGAAGCAGAGGTGGGATCGGAGGAAGTCACCCTAAACTGCTTGGATTTTATTGCGGTACAGTGCGTGACCATAGCAGACATATGAGTAGGTATAGTTTGGCCGCATTTAAATTTATTGGGGGACGACCCTTTCGACCGCATAATAATTAACGGCCAATAAACATTAATCTGGCTAAATTACACCTGTTCATTTATTTACCGGAAATTTTTATTATTGTTATTTTGCAACATTACTCATTTGAAATAAACTTACATGGTATTCAGAATATTTCGAGACAGTAAGGGGAAAACAGTGTTCAATAAAGAAAATAGTAATTCTAAGCTTTGTTTCTTTTTTGCATGGGGATGGTACTTCATAATGATTCCGATTATCTAGAGTCTGGAAAATGCGAAGGTCTATTGAGAATCAATTCCGTCAATTGAACGGTAATCACATATGTTAATAACAGTATTGAAGAACCACAGATATATAAAGCAGTAATTAACTTAAACCAACAAAAGTTATGTTGTATTATGAATGGAAAAAAAGATGCTGAATCAATATAATTATTTTGTACGACTGACAGCTAATTTACATGAGTGTCATAGCGTATACTATTTTTTTAAGTTTCTTACGTTCTTTATTTTAGAAATAATTTCAGATGCAACCTTAGAGTGAATGTTACAAAATTAATGAACATTCATAAAAAATCATATAGACCTTTTTCCACGAGATACAACCGTTTCTTTTCCTATTATCTGTAATAAGACAATCTGTTCGTTTTTTCAGGTATATTCATTTACCACCATTACTTCTGATACACTTCAACATCTTTTCCGGTCAACCTGTTTCATTTGTTCTCAAATTGGAGATAACATTTGTGAAAGGTGCGAGACCCCAAACCGAGGAATTTTGATTGGACGAACTTTTTAGTAATTTTGAGTGAACATAATATAAACACTACCTCATAACAAACGAGCCAGTACTCCAAGAGTACTCTAGAGGTTTCATCATACCTTCTGATGCACGTTGCATAAATGCAAGACTAATAATTTGATTGCATAAAACGCAAAGTAGAATGCAAAGAAATACTGCCCGAGCATAGCATTGAACTTCCCGTGCCTCAAATTACCTAAATATACAAGTCAACTAAACCAAGTATTTGCTATATCATTGCCTTTCCACGATTTCTAGCATACCAAACCGTTTCATTTATTCCATTTTTTTCAAGAGATTTCCAGATCATCAAATAACAGTTCCACAAAACTAAAAAAAACTCATCGAACAAAAACAATTGCAATGCGACAATATTTTTAATTGTTTGGGACAATTACGAAGTTTCAGAAACGAGGCTAATCCTTTCCCCGAACTACTGCGAAAGCTTTTCATCGACAAAATAAATAACTGCTTTGTTACTCCAGAATTATTAGCAGTTCGTTCTCTAACAGAATTTCACTTGTTATCGCGAATATTGGATAATAATGATTAAAACCCGAAACGAGGGATTTTCGCGTGGGGAACGTCAGCGTCAGGAACAAAAGTTGCGGGCTTCCGCGTGCGAGCGCCTAATCCCCGGAGATAACAATTGGCGAGAGCGCACCGCGCCGCGCCACGGGAGCCTGTCATGTTCGGCGTTTGCGAAGGTCCAGATTCCAGCGACCGGTCGCCGCTTGACATGCATATCCATACGGCGGCGAGCGTTATGAATGATTTATAGGGCAGTAGGGGTGGCGCCCGGCGGCCGGAGGTGGCCAAGGCGTGGGTGCAAGGGCGGGGGAGGGGGAGAGGTGGAAGCGGGTGCAGAGCCAGGACGAAGCGGTTGGGAGCGGGGTGATGCGAGAAGTAGAAGCAGGGTATGGGTAGGGAGCGGCGAGGGAGGTGCGCAGCGATAGATATGGGCGGTCGAGGGAGAGGGTGAGGCATGGGGGGTTGGCGGCGAGGGGGAGCAGTCAGGGTGGTGGGTGGTAAGGGGAGATAGAAAGCAGACAGGAAGGGTGGGGGCAAAGGGGGGCGGTTGGGACAGAGGGGTGCGGGGTGGGACACATGTAAGGGAGGATGGGTGCAGGGAGGGACGAGGTGGGACTGCCGGCGCGGGGCGTGGCCCAACGCCACAGGACGGAGTGGGGCGGACCGTCACGTGGCGGGAGGGTCGGGGAGGGGGCGGGGCGGGGCAATGAGGGGTAGGGCGGGGAAGGTCCAAGCGCGGGGCGAGGGCGGGTCGCAAAGGGCGGGGCGCAGCCAAGGGACAATTTCCTGCCGATACGCGACGGAAGCCGCCCGAGGCCGAAATTAACGCGGGCGATTTACTTGAAATTAGCCCACTGTTGACCCGCTAACGAAGGCTAACATCTCTGATGGAGGTTCGGGCCCGCCCTAATGCCTCCTATTTGGATCTCGCCGGTCGGACATCGATCAAGTGACGCGTGGACGCGGGAATTGCGTTTTGGTTTCGCAGAGAGCGCCGGCGCCGAGGCGGTCGGCATGCGCTCGTGGACATGATATACAGATTAGGTGCTATTCGAATACGCAGCCCTTGATTCGTGCTGACCACCGAATTCCTTTATCAAAGTAAGAAGTGAATTAATGAGAAGTGTGGAGAATATATATTGATACATTAAGTCATAATATATTGATACATTAAGTCATAATATAATACATTATACTGGACCACATTCTCTTAGCTCCAGATATTCATTTTTTAAACTAAGAGCTATAAAAAGCACCGTTATAACTCACAATAACTGTAGATTAAATAATGTTTTCATAGTATTTAAAGAGACTGGTGTGATTAAATTCACGCAGGAAAAATACACTTCACAGACAACACTACACAGGCTAAATTCGCTATGCACTTCCGATATTCGAGAATAATTGCTAATTTATTGCCAAGATGTTGCGATAGTTGTTTCAAATAAAAGTCGGCGTCAGGTTCTACAAAATTCGATAATTTAACGCAACACGTATATTAAAGGAGAAAATAAAGCATACCTACAGAGCTATATTTCGAAGCCTCAAATGAAATATGTGGCATCAAAATTGGAAAACGAATAGTCTATTACGTGTTTCGATATGGAAGCAATTTAATATTAAGTAAATATTAGCCTGCATTGGTTTACATGGTATTTCTATATCCTAAAATACAAATGTCCACATTTGTCCACCGCAAAAAATTAATAAACCGATACCTCGAATATTGATGAAGTGATTACAGGGGAAAATATAACAGCAAATAAAACAAAAAAAAGTCAATCGCTTTTCGAACGAAGCTAAATGGGAAGTGGAAAACTCTGACCGTTGTGAACGCTAAACATAAAGAAATATAATATAAAACAAAATAGAGTGAAATATGCAATATATTTTTTTAAATTGATACAAATAATGAGAAAACAACATTAACATTACTTAAGAAAACTTCCATTACCTCATAATCTATCATTACAATAGCGTACAAGTTAATTAAAGAAGAAAGAAGCTATGGGTCGCGAGGTATCTTGAAAAATATAAAGTGGAAAATCGTAAGGGACTAAGTAACAAAAACCAAAAATTCTGAAAGAGTTGTAGGACATGCCAGCATCTATACTCAAAAGATTATTTAAACTATTTTCAATGACTGTAGAAGATAGAATATATATGGGTAATTCCACGCCAACTCCACATTGCATCACACCAACCCATCTCAGATCGAAAAATTAAAGTTATTTTCTTATTTCTTATGCCAAGATAAGCCCAAATTTAAATTTTCAACCATTTCTGATGTAAATAGCGTTTGTGAGAACAATTATCGATTTTTCGCGATTTTCAAGCATTTTACAGCATCTTTTTATAATTATCCATTATTTCGATATTTTTTAATGAAAAAATATGTTTAAACTACTATTTTTATAGGAAATTTTCCGCAGAATTCGAATCTGTTAATGAAAATATTGAATTTTTTTCTTAATATGACAAAAATTGAAATTTATGATTTTTATTACTTTATTTTCAAAAATTAATTTTAGTATTACAGTACAATTAAAAAGTTAGTTTCTTATGCTTAAAGTACGTGAAAATAAGTGTACATTACGGTACAGGAAAAATTTTTTTGGGGAAATAGTGTTTAAAAGAGTTAAACGCAAGAAATACAATAAAATCTCTTTTCTAAATGTGTTTTATCATTTTTAAATAACCTGTTAGTATTTTCTACTACTTTTAGACTGTTTGGATGACTTCGGTGGTGTAAAACAGTTTTTAATAAAATGTGCGTCCTGAACTTTTTTGGGAAATACGTTTTACATGAGTTAAAATTTTAAAAAATCGTGAAAAATTAATCGATTATTATTGTTAAAGCAGATTAAATTATAAATAGTACAAACAAATTTATAAATAGGCACTTAAAAACTTTTTGATAAAAGTTTTCATTTATTACAATTTTTAGTTGAATAATAAAACATTGTTATTTATAAAATTATTAAAATTAATCTTTTATTTTCTTATTTCATTTTCTTGTTATTAATTAAATCAAACACCAAAGAACAGTGTTCTTGAGTACTTATTGTTTTACATTGAATAATATGCTCAGAGTAAGGAACAAATTCATGCAAATTGCGAGTACCCGGAATTGTAAATACTTTTTCAGTTTTGTTTCGATTCCGATATTCATCGACTTCAGCTTTTCTAATAATTTCACAATGGATGTATTTAATATGTGCTTTACAAAATTCTAATAATTTGTCAATATCTGTGATTTGATTTTGACGACGTCTACGCAAGCTTTCTTTTGTTGCCTCTCTCTTAACAGTTGCACCCACTCCATCGTTCTCCGTTTTCCCATGAGAGGTAGCAAAAAATGTCCAGGTAGCATCAATAATATACAATTTTGTATGTCTACAGAGATGTAATAAGTTATAACAATTTTTGTATTGTCCTGGACATCCATCGCTGAAATAGTTAATTTTTTGCACGTTTGGAATATTTTCCTTTATATAATTAACAATTTTATTTTGAAAAATATGAACAATTTGAACATCATGTTTTAAAACATCATGTTTTACTCAGAACTTATTTTGAAATTATTATTAAAGCTTAACCTCCTTGTGGTATGGAAATGTTCTTTGTCAGCAGAGTGGCAAGTACAGCACTCAGGGCTTAGGGCAAGTGTTTCTAATACGGGAACGCCCCTCCATTCACGTCTCCTTCGGTTTGATGAAGATTAGTGAGACACACACAGTACACATTCCTGCAGTTACAAACACTGCTCAGGGCCCCTATATTTGAAATTATCTTGCGATCACGCGCCAGATTCTGAACATAGCCATGTATAATTTAAATGTTTAATACGTTCATAGGCCCCTATTCTCCAACATTTTTTTACTTTTTCTATGGCGTAATGAGTATTTCTTTCAATTTCGTACAGTATCATGAAGAGAGGTATTTTCTTCCCATATAACGATAAAAATCGATTAATTTTTCACGATTTTTTAAAATTTTAACTCATGTAAAACGTATTTCCCAAAAAAGTTCAGGACGCACATTTTATTAAAAACTGTTTTACACCACCGAAGTCATCCAAACAGTCTAAAAGTAGTAGAAAATACTAACAGGTTATTTAAAAATGATAAAACACATTTAGAAAAGAGATTTTATTGTATTTCTTGCGTTTAACTCTTTTAAACACTATTTCCCCAAAAAAATTTTTCCTGTACCGTAATGTACACTTATTTTCACGTACTTTAAGCATAAGAAACTAACTTTTTAATTGTACTGTAATACTAAAATTAATTTTTGAAAATAAAGTAATAAAAATCATAAATTTCAATTT